>CALNHX010001083.1:25715-253642 GCA_940337035.1 Agriotes lineatus
GTCGGCTTTGTTCGTTACAATGGCGCTCGGTCGGTTAACGTCACGGCATCAACACTAAACGTCACGCAAATACGTGGTTGTTTTTCAAGTTGTACTGAAACAATTTTTTGGCTTTGCCTAATTGTTTCGCCATTTATCCAATTATTTCAGGCTTAACCTGTATATTTTTAGTTAAATTATAATTCCTTTTGCATTTCGAATTCGTAAATTTTCCAAACCAACGCATTTTGTACCTGCATCAAGTTCTTATCGTTTGCGCAATGCCCTCTCTGACCCGCGTTATCTCTTATCAGAGTGCGAGCCTTCCTCGAGGAAACGAAATTGTCGTCCGAGGCACTCATTCTGTTCGCCTCGGGCAGCGCATTTCGCGCGGCCGAGATTTTATGTTAATTATATTAAATTACGTGCGCTCAACCAATTTCAATGAGCAATGTGTTTTCTAAGGGCTGATTATTATCAGGTACGATTGCGCTTTTCTGTCTTATTATCCCCATAGTAATTACATTTTTTGTTAGCTCTTAATTACCAGTTCCGTTTCAACAACGAGTTTATCTCGGAGACCAAGCCTTATCGCACTTTCGACACCTGCTGGGTTCGGCGTTTAGCGGCCTTTTGAAGATGCTTTTGCTGCCTTTTTGGGAATGCTTCTGCAGCAATTTTCTGCGCATCCTTGGCGATTCCAACAAGGGTTGTAGCCGTTCACGTCCAGCTTGTTTTGCGAGGTTAGTTGTGCTGTTCCGAGATTTATCGTGTTTTTGATAACTGGTTTCTCCATTTATACATTTTAAACCCGTCAATATTTAAAACTTAAATTCTTACGTTTTGCAATTATTAAAATGTGATGTTCAATTTGATACATGCTCTTGCTTTTTACATTAAATTTTCATGCTTATAGTTAATTATGTACAGTTATAAATTTTGCTATTTTTGATGTGTGTTTCGACCCTATGTAAAAGGTACAGTCACGCTATTTATTTTCAATAGCCTAACAGAAGGTTTTATTAGATGACTGTGATAAGCTTATCCCACGAGTGTTTTTGTTAAAGTTATTATAATAACCCGAAAGGGGTTCTTAATTTTATGCGTGTCGCAACCTTCAGTTAACGCACAATGTTGTTATTACATTATTTACATTTTAATTATCCTGATTATTTGTTATTGACTCTTCAAAACTTTTATTAATGATTAATTAAACGCTAGTCACTTGTAGTTTATTTTTCTTCTTGTTATTTGAAATCTTTTGATTTCTGGCGCCCATTTCCATTTTCCTTTCCTTTTTTGAAGACATTCCAGGGTACATAGCTGATGATCTGAACCTACGATCTAAGGCCGCCGATATTTGAGCTAGTCGGCCATCGCGGTGAGTAAGTAACAGTTTTTCAGAGCTGCCGTGGTGTATAAATGGTAGGGGGGTTGATCTGCGATTTTTACTACCATTGCTTATTTTATTAATTAATCTCAGGTCGGCTTTCTTATTGTTTCACTGGCGACCAACGCTATGGGGCCCTCGATTTTGGTAGTTACATCAGCTGTGTTTACCTGGATGTCTTTATTTATCAATATTTAATTTTGTACTCTTTAAATTTTTACCTCTTATGCATTTTGTAATTTTCATCTTGTTGTAGTGCACGTATTTATATTTGACTTTCTTTTCTTTTCCTTTCTTTACTTATCCTTTCGTTCGGTTGTTTATTGACTTTTCTTCCCTCATCTTTCTTGACGAATGATTGGTTTAGCGGTATGTTTATGGGTAGTGTGATGGACTTTGTTGAAAGGGTATGCTTTGGTGAATGACGTTTCTGAATGGTTTCTTTGATTGGTTGCGTGTGTGCTTTGGTAGTGTGGTATGTTTGGTTTTTCCTTATCCTTCCTTTGGTTGCGTATCGGTGGGTCGAGGGCCTGCGTGAATTACTTGTGCGGTTTGGTGTAGTCTACTCCATTTTTGGGATTTTTATTTACTTGCCTCGCCGTACTTGTGATTACTAAGGGTCTCGACGGGTTGTTTCCGGGTTGTTCTTTCTGGCTCTTAATTTTTTTTGAATGCGTTATTATGCATTTCCTTTTTTGGATGCGATTTTTGGATGTGAGGCAGTCCTCGTTTTAGGCCCCTGTTCGGTGTAAACAGGGTGTCTATATTTTTTTCTGTGTCCGATGTGGTGCAGGTTTTTTTCTTTTGTCAGACGTGACAGGAGATATTTTTTCCGTCGATTTTGATGCGCTATTGCATCTTGTTATGCATTGTTTTATGCAAATTTTTTGCGTCTTTTTACGCATTTGTCTGAGTGCGGATTTTCCCTTACGATTGAAGGCGGTTTGCTTTTTTGTGTTTCCTCTTCTTTAAGCGTGTCCATGTCTCCGTAAACCCGGGTCACGGCATGGAATGGTAGACCTAGCCAGTCGAAGCTTGGATGAGTGGGTGTGGCAGCGTGAGTTTTTCCGAACTCTGGTTTTTTGGTTCATTTTCCTCTTCTTTCCTTTTCTCTTTTCCTTATGTCCCGTTTTCTCTTCTGTTTTTAAAAGTTGCTGTAGGGTATGTTCCCTATGGATCTTGCATTCTAGTGCTTTTCACTTTCCTTTTTACTTACCATTACTTCCGTCTCATTTGAGGATTTTTTCAAAAGCGCTTCGCTTATTTGGATTTGGACTATGGTATTATAGGATATTGTGACCGTGGAAACACCTACAGTGTCTCTTTTAAAAACTTGTTTTTTGTGCTTTTTGTAACGTATAGGGTGGTAGGTTGGGCATGCAGGGAAGGTCACTGTTTGGGAACGTCATCATCTAGTTCTTCCCTTTTGTAACGTATAGGGTGGTAGGTTGGGCATGCATGGAAGGTCACTATTGAGGAGCAACGTCATCTTGTTCTCTCTCTAAGCAACGCTAGCAGTTGGGGTCGTTTCTCTCCATATTTTGGGATATTTTTTAAGAGTGCTTTCCCCATCCGTGCTTGTGTTCGCTTAAGACTTTAACCGATTTTATTTTCAGATCGTTGTTCATGGCTTGTTAGCTATGTTGTTTTTTTATGTGATTTTTTTTCGAGACGAGTTTATACTTGTTTGGGGTTTTTTATTTTATTGTTATTTGGGTTGGTTTTTTTGGCCTTGTGGAGATTTCTGGGAGTTGGGGCTAGCGATTGTATTGCCATCCGACTCAGTGAGGGAGCCACATTCAGTCCGTCATCGGCGCGCCTTTTTCATCTAGCTGCTACGACTCGCTGAATGCCCGAGCGGGGGTTTGGTGGTGTTGCGGTTGTTCCTTCCGGCTTCTGGGGTCTCTACCTAAATTCGGGGCGCATATGGTTTTTAGGATCTTTTCCTGGGTTTTCACCCGAATCCTTTTGTCGCAGTACTTACTGTGTTTCATTTTTTTTCAAGATATTTTTTCCCTTTCATACTTTTTTGATATTGGGTTATCTTAGATTTAGAGTGAGTGATGATGATGCGGTTCGAGTTTTTCGGATTTTTGCGAGTTCTTCGAATGTTTGTAGTAGGGTGGATTGTGTCCTATGTGATGCAGTCGGTTTTTGCTGTGTTTAGCAGTTTTTTAGGCTTCTGTCCGGTTTAGACAGAACGTCTATTTTTTGGCGGTGTCCTATGTGGTGCCCCTGTTATTTTTAAGCCGATTTATAAGGGTTGTTTCCCTTGGCTTATCTTCTCGAAAGAGGATTTTTCGATAGCGTTTCGCTTTTGGTGTTGGCATCATCGATCTCATTCTCGAATTCTTTGGTTTCCTACATTTTTTTTAATGTTTTCATATTTAAACCTTTTTATTTCTTTTGGCCGTGGGGAGGTGAAACAATTTTTTGGCTTTGCCTAATTGTTTCGCCATTTATCCAATTATTTCAGGCTTAACCTGTATATTTTTAGTTAAATTATAATTCCTTTTGCATTTCGAATTCGTAAATTTTCCAAACCAACGCATTTTGTACCTGCATCAAGTTCTTATCGTTTGCGCAATGCCCTCTCTGACCCGCGCTATCTCTTATCAGAGTGCGAGCCTTCCTCGAGGAAACGAAATTCTTCGTCCGGGCACTTTGCTGTCTTCGCTTGAGCCGCCGATACCGGCGCGGCTAAGCCTTGTTTTTAATTAAGCCAAATTACGTGCGCTCAACCAATTTCAATGAGCAGTTTGTGTTCTAAGGGGTGATTGTAATCAGGTACGATTGCGCTTTTCTGTTTTATTATCTCCATACTAATTATATCTTTCTTAGCTCTTAATCTTAATTATCCGTTTCAACAACGAGTTTATCTCGGAGGCCAAGTCTTATCGCATTTTCGACACCTGCTGGGTCCGGCGTATTTGCTGCCGTTTGAAGATGCTATTGCAGCAATTTTCGGCGCTTCCCCGGCGACTTCAACAATGATTATTGCCGTTCACGTCCAGCTTACGTTTCGAGGTTAGTTATTGCTACTCCGAGATTTATATTACTTCGACTTATTTTCAATACCAGAAATTTACATCTGTGTATTTTAAACCCGTCAATATTTAAAATTTAAATTCATACGTTTTGCCATTATTAACCTGTAATGTTCAATTTCATACATGCTCTTGTTTTAATATTTGAATTTTAATGCTTATATTTAATTATGCACAGTTTATAAATTTTGCTATTTTTGATGTGTATTTCGACCCTCTGTAAAAGGTACAGGCACGCCTATTTATTTTCAATAGCCTAACAGAAGGTTTTATTAAATGACTGTGATAAGCTTATCCACGAGTGTTTTTTGTAAAGTTTTTAAAATAACCCGAAAGGGGTTCTTAATTTTATGCGTGTCGAAACCTTCAGTTAAGATACACAATTTTGTCATTACATTATTTACATTTTAATTGTTCTGATTATTGATTACTGACATTTCAAAACTTTTATTAATTATTAATTAAACGCTAGTTACTTGCAATTTATTTTTCTTCTTGTTATTTGAAATCTTTTGATTTCTGGCCCCCTTTTCCATTTTCCTTTTCTTTTTTGAAGACATTCCAGGGTACATAGCTGATGATCTGAACCTACGATCTAAGGCCGCCGATATTTGAGCTAGTCGGCCATCGCGGTGAGTAAGAAACAGTTTTTCAGAGCTGCCGTGGTGTATAAATGGTAGGGGGGTTGATCTGCGATTTTTACTACCATTGCTTATTTTATTAATTAATCGCAGGTCGGCTTTCTTATTGTTTCAAAGTAGATAGCTGTACACAGGGCTATGTTAACAAACATCGCACTGTTGCACTGGTCGGTAAACTCTCTTGTTCTTAGAAGCAATAAAACGCAGTAGTCTTCTCCACGTACATTTATTAAAAAGGCGACATGTTTCGAAGCCAAACTGGCTTCATCTTCAGGCCAAAATGATCATCTACAGAGGCGTATGGTTAACAATAGTGTACAATGTAAAGAGAATAACTTACTGGTTAAAAACAGGTGAAACCACGTGTTCAAATTTTAGGTTAAGTTGAAGTTATGCGCTGAAGGCGAGGTAGTAATACAAAAATTCACAAAGAACACCACATCGGAGAAGAAAAATAAATTCAATAACCAGCAAACTACGTTATAAAGATCGTTGTACTGGTTATTACATCAAAATTTAACATTTAACAAATAGCAAGTAAAATAGCGACCATTCTCTGACGGAGAAAGCACTAGAATGGGAAATTTACGGTCAGTACAAAATAACTAGAACCAGATCAAAAGTCCCTAAATTCAATGACACTGAAATTACCAGAGAGGGTCAGAAAGTAAAAGAACAAAATTAAAACCAAAAAGGCAAAGACAAAAAAACTATTTAATATTGAGGAAAATATAATTAGTATCAAAATCTGTGACTTCATTGAGTCTGTATTCATTATTGTTGGACATAATTTCAAAAATTTCGAGTAAATTCAACAACCTACCTTTATTAGCTATATGTAAAATTTTATAATCTTTATTAGGATCAAAGTTGTGGTTATGTTCCAAAATGTGATTAGCAAAGGCTGATTTATTAGGTTGGTCGACATTAAAGTTGTTGTTTTTAATGCAAGCAGAATGTTCTTTGATTCTTTTTTTGAAAGTACGTCCAGTCTGACCAATGTAAAAGCAGTTGCATGACGAACAGTCGAGACGGTAGACACCAGATCTATCTAATAAAGGGGTGGGATCTTTATTGAAAACTACCAATTTCTGAAGGGAATTGGTAGTAGAAAAAGAAATTTGAAAATTGTATTTACTCAGTATGTTTTTAATGGACATTGAGATAGTACCGTAATAAGGGATTGAATAAAAAGTTTTGTTATCCAGGTTATTGATAGGGGTTAAGTTTGTAGAAAATTTAATACGGAGTTTATAATAAATAGGTAGAATGAGTTGAAGAGGATAACCGTTTTTGATAGCAATGTATTTAATGATGTTAAATTCATTGTTGAAGTTTTCTATGGACATAGGAATTGAAAGTAAACGTCTGAACAAAAATTGAAAATTAGCAAGTTTATGGGATAAGGGGTGAAAGGAGGAATAAGGGATAGTATGGTCAGTACAACTGGGCTTCCTATAAATACTGAAATTTAAAAAATTAGTTGTAGAACTATTGTTTTTAGTAATCAAAATGTCTAGAAAAGGTAAAGAATTATTGTGTTCAATTTCAAAAGTAAATTTAATATTAGGGTGTACTGAGTTTAGCCAGGTGATATAATCATCAATATTAGGGTTATTAGAATTAAAAATAACCAGGATATCATCGACGTACCTGCCCCAATAAATAATGTTATGAGTAAAGGGGGCTTCAATGAAAATTTTGTTTTCAAGGTTATTCATAAAAATTTCAGCTAGCAGAGGTGATAGGTTAGATCCCATGGCCAAACCAGACTTTTGTTTAAAAAATGAAGAGTCAAATTTGAAAAAGTTTTGTGATAAAGCTAAGTTTAAACAAATGAGTAAAGTTTCAACTTGGTTGTTATTAAGGTCTGAATCAAAAAGCATTTCTTTTAATAAAGACACACATTCATTAGAAGGAATGCTAGGAAAAAGGTTGGTTACATCAAAAGAACAAAGAGTGAAATTATTAGGTAAGTTTAATTTTGATAAAGTTTTTGTAAGTTCTATGGAGTTTTTTATGGCAAATTTAGGTTTGAAATTAGTGACGTTACGAATTAATTTGTTGAGCCAAGAGGTAATGACCGATACTGGGGTGTTGGAAAAGGAAACAACGGGTCTGATAGGGATGTCAGGTTTATGAATTTTAGGGAGGCCATATAATTTAGGAATGGAAGGGTTCATAATGAGTAAGGAAAGGGGGTTAATATTTAAAGATTTAATAATATCAAAATGGTCTCTAATCGTCTGTCTGACTGCTGTAATGAAACTGGGAAGAGGGTCTTTATTAAGAATTTCAAAATCAGGAGAATCAAGAAAATCACAGACCTTGTTAATATACTCGCACTTGTCTAAAATGACAAGGCAGTGACCTTTGTCAGCCTTAGTACACAATAAATTGGATTCTTTAATTTTCTTTGAGAGAATATAAGTTGTTTTGTCTAAAATGTGTGCATTATTCGAATTAGGTAAAGTTTTTTTGTAGTTAGAAATTTTTCTACTAATCTCAGCCCTAACAAGGTTCGGATTATCAATGCCTGAAGACAAAATGACTTTCTCAGAGTGAATGGCTAAATCATTAAGGCACTTATGATTGACGTTACATACCGGGTTGTTCTTTAAGCCCTTGTCTAAAATGTCCATCTCAGTGTCACTAAACTGTACATTGCTAAGATTTAAAGTTCTGTTGTGGAATTTGAAATTAAAATTAAAATTAGTAGAAACAGGATTAATATTCGAATGGGAAGTCTTGCAATCAGAGTCAGAATAAATCAAATTAAATTAAATTAAATTAAAATTAAATTATATTAAAATCCCTACAACCCTTCTGGTTCTAGGGATTTTAATTTGATTTATTCTGACTCTGATTGCAAGACTTCCCATTCGAATATTAATCCTGTTTCTACTAATTTTAATTTTAATTTCAAATTCCACAACAGAACTTTAAATCTTAGCAATGTACAGTTTAGTGACACTGAGATGGACATTTTAGACAAGGGCTTAAAGAACAACCCGGTATGTAACGTCAATCATAAGTGCCTTAATGATTTAGCCATTCACTCTGAGAAAGTCATTTTGTCTTCAGGCATTGATAATCCGAACCTTGTTAGGGCTGAGATTAGTAGAAAAATTTCTAACTACAAAAAAACTTTACCTAATTCGAATAATGCACACATTTTAGACAAAACAACTTATATTCTCTCAAAGAAAATTAAAGAATCCAATTTATTGTGTACTAAGGCTGACAAAGGTCACTGCCTTGTCATTTTAGACAAGTGCGAGTATATTAACAAGGTCTGTGATTTTCTTGATTCTCCTGATTTTGAAATTCTTAATAAAGACCCTCTTCCCAGTTTCATTACAGCAGTCAGACAGACGATTAGAGACCATTTTGATATTATTAAATCTTTAAATATTAACCCCCTTTCCTTACTCATTATGAACCCTTCCATTCCTAAATTATATGGCCTCCCTAAAATTCATAAACCTGACATCCCTATCAGACCCGTTGTTTCCTTTTCCAACACCCCAGTATCGGTCATTACCTCTTGGCTCAACAAATTAATTCGTAACGTCACTAATTTCAAACCTAAATTTGCCATAAAAAACTCCATAGAACTTACAAAAACTTTATCAAAATTAAACTTACCTAATAATTTCACTCTTTGTTCTTTTGATGTAACCAACCTTTTTCCTAGCATTCCTTCTAATGAATGTGTGTCTTTATTAAAAGAAATGCTTTTTGATTCAGACCTTAATAACAACCAAGTTGAAACTTTACTCATTTGTTTAAACTTAGCTTTATCACAAAACTTTTTCAAATTTGACTCTTCATTTTTTAAACAAAAGTCTGGTTTGGCCATGGGATCTAACCTATCACCTCTGCTAGCTGAAATTTTTATGAATAACCTTGAAAACAAAATTTTCATTGAAGCCCCCTTTACTCATAACATTATTTATTGGGGCAGGTACGTCGATGATATCCTGGTTATTTTTAATTCTAATAACCCTAATATTGATGATTATATCACCTGGCTAAACTCAGTACACCCTAATATTAAATTTACTTTTGAAATTGAACACAATAATTCTTTACCTTTTCTAGACATTTTGATTACTAAAAACAATAGTTCTACAACTAATTTTTTAAATTTCAGTATTTATAGGAAGCCCAGTTGTACTGACCATACTATCCCTTATTCCTCCTTTCACCCCTTATCCCATAAACTTGCTAATTTTCAATTTTTGTTCAGACGTTTACTTTCAATTCCTATGTCCATAGAAAACTTCAACAATGAATTTAACATCATTAAATACATTGCTATCAAAAACGGTTATCCTCTTCAACTCATTCTACCTATTTATTATAAACTCCGTATTAAATTTTCTACAAACTTAACCCCTATCAATAACCTGGATAACAAAACTTTTTATTCAATCCCTTATTACGGTACTATCTCAATGTCCATTAAAAACATACTGAGTAAATACAATTTTCAAATTTCTTTTTCTACTACCAATTCCCTTCAGAAATTGGTAGTTTTCAATAAAGATCCCACCCCTTTATTAGATAGATCTGGTGTCTACCGTCTCGACTGTTCGTCATGCAACTGCTTTTACATTGGTCAGACTGGACGTACTTTCAAAAAAAGAATCAAAGAACATTCTGCTTGCATTAAAAACAACAACTTTAATGTCGACCAACCTAATAAATCAGCCTTTGCTAATCACATTTTGGAACATAACCACAACTTTGATCCTAATAAAGATTATAAAATTTTACATATAGCTAATAAAGGTAGGTTGTTGAATTTACTCGAAATTTTTGAAATTATGTCCAACAATAATGAATACAGACTCAATGAAGTCACAGATTTTGATACTAATTATATTTTCCTCAATATTAAATAGTTTTTTTGTCTTTGCCTTTTTGGTTTTAATTTTGTTCTTTTACTTTCTGACCCTCTCTGGTAATTTCAGTGTCATTGAATTTAGGGACTTTTGATCTGGTTCTAGTTATTTTGTACTGACCGTAAATTTCCCATTCTAGTGCTTTCTCCGTCAGAGAATGGTCGCTATTTTACTTGCTATTTGTTAAATGTTAAATTTTGATGTAATAACCAGTACAACGATCTTTATAACGTAGTTTGCTGGTTATTGAATTTATTTTTCTTCTCCGATGTGGTGTTCTTTGTGAATTTTTGTATTACTACCTCGCCTTCAACGCATAACTTCAACTTAACCTAAAATTTGAACACGTGGTTTCACCTGTTTTTAACCAGTAAGTTATTCTCTTTACATTGTACACTATTGTTAACCATACGCCTCTGTAGATGATCATTTTGGCCTGAAGATGAAGCCAGTTTGGCTTCGAAACATGTCGCCTTTTTAATAAATGTACGTGGAGAAGACTACTGCGTTTTATTGCTTCTAATTAAGACACCTCCACTATCAGCATGATGGATCACCTCCCTGTTCTCTTGTTCTTATAATAAAACACAAGGATATCAGCATCAGTGTGACTAGGCAACGTTCTCAGACATAGCCCTGCTAAAATAATAAAATTGCAAACTCCCTTAAATCACAAATTAAAAAAAAGACTATAGAAGTAAATAATAGTAGTAGTATTTGGGGCTCAAGCAAGTAAACCTTCATAGGCCCTTTGTGCCTAAAAAGAAATATAGCATCACCTTTTATCTGTCTAGACTAAAAAATGATAATTTAACACTGTATACATTAGAGTTACAGCAATATACATTTTTACATTTTTCGTTCCAAGAGTGTAAATTTATTCCAATATTTGCTTCAAATGTGTTTTGTTATTTGTGAGTATTTTTAAACCTGTCGCCCATCGAATCATGCAAGGGAATAAATCAAAGAGATCACTTTTGCAAAATTAAAATTCGTGTGGGTGTAGATAGATCACCAAAAGGATGTCAATCCGCTTTTTTGAATTGTGTAGAGGCAATACTTGAGCTTGAGGACTTGTGTGCCAATGATGCTAGTATAATGGGAGATTTCAACTTTGACCTTTTAACTGATCATGCAGGTGAATTAAGGCTATGAACATTATTCATTCGGCTGGTCTTAAAAAAATGGTTAAAAAACCAACAAGAGTTGATAAACTTTATGAGGTTGCGAGAAAACTTCCAAAATTTGCGGATCATGATGTAATAGGAACTGAAATTAACATTTCTCAAAAAAAGAATTTGAAATCAGTCTCTCCAAATACCTCTCTCCCAAAAAATTTGAGGGTATTAGAATAGATTTAATTCAGAAGAGCTGGAATTGTACAACCACTAACGTTGATATCCTTTTCAAACTTTTATAAATAATATACAATATAGTTCGGATAAAATAGCACCAATACAGAGGAGGCAGTATTGTGTAAGTAGTAGTTCGATTGATGAAGAGGTGAGAATTTAGCAAAATAGGAGAGATAAATGTTACAAAACATTTGAATATACAAATGATACGATTGGTTTTGAAAGCTACAGACAGGAAATAAATTCAGTAGTAGATCTAATCAGAAGAAAAAAAAAACATTTTATGAAAAAAGGTCAATCGATGTCGAAATGGCAGTAAAAAAATGTGGTGTACTTTAAAACAAATTGTAAATGGCAGAAATCGTAATTTTTCTTTTAGCGTATTAGGCTTAAATTCAAGTAGTGTTAATAAAGAACTAAAGAAGATTTATTTCTATAGTACCTATAGAGAACATTGCTCAAAGTATTCCCACTCCCACAAATTTTACTAAAAAGAGCATTGACATGAATGATTCTACAACTGATTCGTGCCCTACTATTTCTTTTACTAGATTATATAAAACAGTAACTAATTTAAAAGGTAAAGCAAGCGGTGACGAGGTTCTTTCCGTTTCATTATTTAAAAACATTTTTTCCGTCGACCTCCCTATAAAATGTGATTTTACGGGCGCCACTTTTTTGGACACCCTTAATTTTTTGCCCGCAAATGCTTTTCGTCCACAAACGCTTTTCGTCTGTAAACACTTTTCGTCCGCAAACGCTTTTTGTTCTCAAACGTTTTTCGTCCTCAACAGCTCTTATAATTCGGATTCCACTTTATTTTTTTTTCAAATTATGACGGTCGACGGAAAAATTTAATATGCACCTTGAACGAAAACTGCTTTTTATGGCCTTGCCTGATTGTTTGCCTCGACTATCGCCTCTGCCAGCAATTGCAGGCATCGACCATAAAAAGCCAATTTTTCGGTCTAGATACATAAATAACTATTTCATTTGTTGGGTATCATTTATTGAATCTTGTAAATACTTGTCTACATACAGGAATGTTACCATCAGTCTTAAAATGTAGTACTAGTATAATACCTGTACCAAAAATAAGCAAACCAGTTAAACCCAATGATTTAAGACCGATTAATCTGCTCCCAGTCATTGACAAAGTCGTTGAAATATTAGTATATGAACACTTAATAGAGTACGTAAACAAAAATAACTTGCTGTCTATATATCAATCTGGATTTAGACGCAACCATTCTACGGAGACTGTTTGCCAATTAGTGTGTAATGTATGGAAAAAAGATGTTGATAATGGAAAATTTGTGATCAGTGTTTTTGTCGACTTAAAAAGAGCGTTTGAAACATTAGATAGGCAAAAATTATTATCTAAATGTAAAAAATATGGGATAACAGGAACAGTATTAAAATGGTTGAATGAATTCCTCAATGACCTATCAGAAAACAAAGGTTGATGTTAATTGTTCACGTGAAATAGGTACTGTTTATGGAGTTCCATAAGCGAGTGTCTTTGGGCGGTTGCTATTCATTGGATACGTTAACGTCTACTTACAAAATTGATTTGTTAATCTTTTTGCAGACGGCACTTTCATTTCTGTATCCGGTCAAATTTTTAACAATTTGGTGAACTTATGAATAAAGAATTAAATATTTTAAGTGAATGGCTAATGGCAAATAAGTTTAAATGAAATGATGTTAGGTAATCCAATTAATTATGCTAAATTTATGCAAGAACATTTCGTTATTAATATAAATGATACTGTAAGGGAAATAAAGTAGCGCCAGCGTGGCTCGGTGGTTAGAGCATTGGACTGCGACGCGGACGTATGGAATTCAAATCCCAAATCGATGCCTGGCGGGCGGCCTACCCAGTCGCTTTAAATAATTGGGAACCTGCGTTCGAAAGAACAAGGGGTAATAATGCTTGATGCTCACCACATCACCACGTGTCATGAATTTGACATGCGACAGCCGGGTGTGAAAGCGAGGATGCGGAAGCTCTGACCTTCCGCCTTGCAGGCCAAGCTCCTTCATGGGGTGTTAGTGCCTCACCATTATATGGATTTATTATATAGAAAAATAGGTATAGTTACTTCAGAATAAAACAATCAATCAGCTCTATGTTAAAAACACGTCACTGACTTCAGTATTGCCAAATGTAATACGAATCGTCGTTGCTATGTTGTACAATACCACTTTTCAAAACTGAGGTTAACTTTATCTCCAGACAGGCATGAAACTTTTCACAGTATAGGGTGACTCTAATAGTTGTGGAAATATTTTAACTGTTAATAGAGGACGGCAAAATAACGTGATTAGTGCAATCATGTCTTACGCAAACATTTTGTTTTCGGAAAAAGAGCAGGTTGAAGTTTTTCTAAAAAATTTTGAGATACAGATATTTGAATAAATGTAATAGTTGAAAACCAAAAAAACATGTTCTTATTAATATTGGTATTAATGGGAAGTATTACGAAATTAATTTCATCAATGCTGAGATTAAAACCATATCAGATCTCTTAGATTTGGTAACATTTTGTGGTATTTTTCAAAAATATGACGTTAGTATGACATCAATACAAATGTTAATAAAAACAGGATCTTTTGGTTTTTAATTATTACATTTATTTAAACTTATCTGTGGCCCTCGAACTTTTTCAGAAGAACTTTAACCTGTTTTTTCGAAAACTAAAAGTTTATTTTAGGAGATATTATTAGATTCATAATATTATTTTACCGGATTTGACAGTTCTTCAACACTGACTAACCTAATAATAATACAATGCCGCGAACATCCGTTGCCATGACAGCGGTGGGGAAATGACAACTTTCCACCTGCTGGCATGGCAACTCACTTCCCGCCCGGGGTGGGAAGTAAAAGTTGTTGATGACCCATGTTCCAACTTTTTAAAAGTCAGTAATGACCTTATTGCATATATAGTTGAGATAATAGCTATTTAAGTAACAAAGAATGTAAGGTAGGCAAGTACAAGCCTAGGCGAAGCCGCGGCCTGTTGCCTACCGAAAATGTTAATAGGCGATACATTACGAGTTATTATATTTTTCTTGCTGCTTATCGAAATTTCCCAAATTTTTGAACAAATCGTTTGGTTTGTCACCTGTCACCAGGA
Source organism: Agriotes lineatus (assembly GCA_940337035.1). Classification (NCBI taxonomy): domain Eukaryota; kingdom Metazoa; phylum Arthropoda; class Insecta; order Coleoptera; family Elateridae; genus Agriotes; species Agriotes lineatus. The sequence goes on from CALNHX010001083.1 coordinate 40,181, forward strand.
TTAAATTTTCAAGAGTCGTGTTACCTGTGAGTGGCACATGTCACATAAACACTTGTAATTATAAACAAAACGACTAAGTCTGCATCTTGCGTTGCTAATTTTAATTATCCTAGGAACTTGAGGAATAATAATAAGTTCCGTTGTCAAGGGAAAGCAGCGAACAAATATAATCACCGACTACACGTTTTGTTACTAAGGCTGTATCACTGAATTACACCATCAGCAGCGGGAAAAGATAGTTACTACTACACTAGTACACTTGTTTATCATAAATTACGATTATTTAACATTATTTAAAAGACATCTTGTGAAATAGTTCTCATACACCTTTGATTGTCGAAGTGAAACTATACATGCAAAACTAGGAGTTTAAGAAAAGGCTTTCATTAACTAGCCATTTTTAATGTGTGAACAGGTACGTTTATGGTCCTATTGTAGATTTTCTACTAGAAAAATACATCTTCAACGTGTCTAACACTTCAGTCATGCGGACGGAATAATTTTAATGCATTACAAATCTTCTTGAATATCGCGAGAGAGAAGTCTAGGTGTTAAGTTTAGTAATGTCTTTAATATGAACACAAGGGATTTTAATTATTTATAATGCAAAATTATAAAGAACAACTTTTTCATGGATAACAATCTAAATTTACTTTAAATGTATCATGAGGAATACAGTAATACTAAAACAATACGTAGATATAATAACAGTAGATGAAGATTTGCCAGTGACCACCTTTTCCTGCCCATTGAAACCCACGATACTCATTCTTGCCGAGGGTATCGTATTGATTATAAACTTCATCTGCGTATCTACTTTTTCGTACCAAGACACCTGTGTACTATAGTTTGAAGGCTCTAGCATTGCCGAAGACATTATCCCATATATAACTGGCTTTTTATTTACGTAACATACGAAGGGGCCTCCAGAATCTCCTTTAAGTGGATGCCCATGCAACCACTTTGTTTCAGAATAAAATTTATTGGGAATAGTGAAAGGTACATCCGTAAGAAGTTCATTTTTCGTCTTGGATTTTACAACAGCATAAAGTACGTGAGTATCAAATTCAGAATCACCGTTGTCATCGGGTTTTATCATTCCTGTTCCCACAATGGTACCAATTTTACATCTTGTTATAATAGCACCGATATTTGGTGAAGGCAAATAAGCTACTCGGACATATTTATACATGGCGTAAGGTCTCTGCAATTTACCAAGAGCAATGTCGTTACGGGCCCCTACCAATATCTCTGTACCATTTGGCTGGGTCTCACGTATTGCGGTATAGTTTTCATGGACAATAACGTGTTTAATGGTGTTAACATCAGCGTCAGGGTCAAGGCTTAAATTGGTTCCCATGCCGACAAACATCTTAACGATTTTCAACGGTTCTAGTTTAAAACAGTGCCCTGCCGACAGTATCCATTCTGGAAGAATCAAGGACGCTCCACAAAGGATCGGCATATTATGTGTTTCGTTACTATACAAATCAGACTTTGAGCAAAATTGTTAGCTACGAAAGATGTTACGTATACTTACATTTGAACTACAATTTGCAGTTGAGCAAAGAATGGGAACTGGCCCTTCTTAGCTTTCTCCCCTCCGGCAATGCGCTCAATATTTGTATTTACCCCATTGAGGACAATCAAAACCAATACCGGTAAAAGCGCATTCATATCTTCACGTGAATTGATTCTATTTCAAATTTTGACGGCAAATAGTTGTCAAAATATAACGATACTTTCTATGGTTACCCCGCTATTTTTTAGCAGTTAATATTAACGTCGTCTGCGTTGATTGTTATAAACAATCAATGCAGACGACGATATTAATAAGTAATAATCTTGTTGAATTGTGAGCCAACAGCACTTTCATTTGTCTTACAATTCGGCAGAACGTCCGCTCACTGAGACGACGCGATTACAACGCAACTGACAAGAAACTCATAAGCGATAATCGCGTTGCGATTGTTCTATGGATTTATGTAGAATCGTGTTCAAATAAATCTGAGACAATATTTCTATTATATGTAGGTTGAGTTAAGAATTGAAGAATATTTCCAGGAATTTCCTGTTATCAGAAATAGTTACAAATTTCATTTACCTGTCAAAGTTTAATGTAACTCTTTCTGACAGCAGGAAATCCATGGAGATATTCTTCAATTCTTAACTCAACCTATGTACATATGAAATAAAACATTGTCCCAGATGTAACATAAATGATGTGCACTGGACGAGCTCTGGATGGAAACTGTTTATTACATACGTTTGGTTTACAAAGCTTGTGTATGTACAATGTGTTGCCTATCTCACATCCTATTTCTTAAGCTAATTTCAAACGTTACAATATTTAAATGAACTACTAACTTAAGTTTTACATTAGCTACATAAATTTTTTATTTACACAAATTAATTTTACAAAGTTACAACTAAAACTAAACATAATCATTTAACAAAGCAGGCCTTACAACAATTCTGCCAATTCCTGTTATCAGGCACATCTTCCTTTAAACTCGTAGAGGGTCTTTGATTATTATACTCTACTTCACTTTCGACCTCAATGTGCTTGTAATCTTTTACATTTTGATTTGCAGTCTGTCCACATAATGTAGAACTACTTTGAGATGGTTCAACTTTACAACTTTTATTCATCGGTTTAACAAATTTTCTATTACGAATTATGGTTGAGCCATCTTCCCGTAGTATTTTGTACGATCTGATACATACTTTCTCCAGAATTTTCCCTTTTTCCCACAACCTTTTAGGAAGTACCTGTACCATTACATGAGAATTTTCTTCTAGATTTCTAAGTACCTTTACTCCCCTTTTGTCAAAATATTTTTTTTGGTGTAGTTGTGAGTTATCTAGGAACTTATCAAATTTTCCTTTGTTAATTAATTTAGGTTCGAACTGTTGATTTGTTTGCGGTAATATAGATCGCAAATTACAGTTCATCAAAATATTTGCTGGTGAATGGTAACCATCTAAAGGAGTATTACGCAAATCCAGTAATGCCAGATATGGATCCTTTTTTTCTGTTAAACATTTTTTTAGAGTATTTTTTACTGTCTGAATGGCTCTTTCCACTTGTCCATTTGATTGTGGATATTTTGGTGATGACGTTACGTGTTCAAATTCCCATAGTTTTGCAAATTTTTTATATTCAAAACTTGAAAATTCGGGCCCGTTGTCAGTACATACAAATCTAGGTATTCCATAACGAGCAAAAACGGATTTCGTTTTTGATATGACATTACAGCTTGACAAGTCTTTACTTAAATTAATGACTTCTACATACTTTGAGTAATAATCAGTGATCAATAAATAAGCTTCGTTATAAAGGTGAAAAATGTCACAAGCTACTTTATAGAACGGTAGTTTCTCAATTTCATGAGGAATCATGGGTTCCGCCTTTTGCGAATTTTGAAAACTTTGGCAAATATGACATGACAAAATCATATCCTGTACTCTCTTTGTCATTCCTGGCCAAAAAAATGACAAGTTTGCTTTGGAAACTGTTTTATTGATGCCCAAGTGGCCATAATGCAGTTTTTCCAAAATTTCTTTTCTACAACTTTGAGGCACAACCAATTTTTGATTTTTGAAAACAAGGTCATTCACTATCGTTAGTTCGTGTTTGTATTTATAATAGAATTTAACACTTTCAGAAAGATCTTTCATTTTATTTGGCCAACCATTTACTATGTGCTGTTTTACTTTCATCAAATCTTTGTCCCTATTAGTCTCCTCTTGAAAATAACTTTGTTTTTCTTCCGATATATTTAAATTCAACGAGACTAAACAAATTTGAGTTTCTAGCTCTAAATCTATGTTTTCATCAAACACCTCGTCCTTAATAAAAGCCCTTGAAAGTGTGTCTGCTAATACTAATTGTTTCCCCGGCTTATATATCAATGTAAAATCATATTTCCGCAACTGAATTAACATTTTTTGTAATCTAGGAGGGCAGACATTTAATGGTTTTTTGATAATTTGTATCAGAGGTTTGTGGTCTGTCTCTACCGTAAAATGTTTGCCAAACAGATACTGCTTAAATTTTTCTACCCCAAACCAGATTGCTAACAGCTCTTTCTCGATTTGAGCATATCGGGTCTGAGCCTCTGTAAATGCACGCGACGCATGTGCACATGGTCTCTCTTCTTGTAAGAGAACTGCCCCCATGCCACTTTTTGAAGCATCTACTGAAACTGTAGTGGGTTTTTTAACATCGAAAAATTGTAAACATGGACTTTTACTTATATCATTTTTTAAACTAGCAAAAGCTTCATCGTGTTTTTCCTCCCAGCTAAAAACTACATCTTTTTTAAGCAAGTTTCTCAATGATGCTGTTTTTTCTGACAGGTTATTTACAAATCTACTGATATATGTAACAAGCCCTAAAAATCTTTGAACGTCTTCCACACTTTGTGGTGTTTGCATTTTTTTAATTGCTTCAGTCTTTGAATCATCTGCTTCTAACCCATTTTTTGATATCTTATGCCCCATGTACTGCACTTGACTAGCAAGAAATTTACACTTTTCTCTGTTAAATCTCAGATTAAATTTTTCAGCTAATTTAAACACGTTTTGTAAACGAACATTATGTTCTGCTATGGTTCTTCCAGAGATAATAATATCGTCAATATAAACGCTAACTCCCTCTAGGTTGCCAAATATTTCATTCATTCTTTCCTGAAATACCTCTGGCGCACTAACTAACCCATAAGGAAGCCTTAAGAAACGATATCTACCGAAAGGAGTACCGAAAGTGCACAATCTAGAGCTATTTTTATCTAATTTGATTTGTAGGAACCCCTGAGTTGCATCCAATGTGCTAAAATACTGTGCCCCAGCCAACTTGATTGTTAACTCCTCTAAAGTGGGAATTTGAAAATAATGTCTTTTAATAGACTTGTTAAGGTCAGCCGGATCCAAACAAATTCGAAGCTGTCCGGTTGCCTTCCTGATTATAACAATGGGGTTTACCCAATCTGCGCTTTCATCCGATCTCTCTATAATTTGTTGTTTTTCTAATTGATCCAACGTTTCCTTAAGCTGATTCCTAATTAAAAAAGGTATTTTTCTTACTGGGTGCACCACCGGGTCTGCACCTTTTTTTAAGTTTATACGATACGGCTTTTCCAAACATCCTATTCCCTCAAAAATGAAATCATTATCTTTTAATAACTGGCTAATTTCTTTTTGTTCCTTTATAGTATTTTTTACTATTTTACTTGCTGGCTGGTTATGGTTTATTGCCTCAGTCTTTTTAATTAAACCTAGTTCTACACATGCTTTGAGCCCTAATAGAGGGGTATTAGTTAGATCGACCACATAAAATAAAAGATCCTTTTTAGTTTCTTTATATATGCACTGTAAAATGCATTGACCAATTACCGGTAATGAATCCTTAGTATAAGAACATAATTTCATGTCGGTTTTATTAATTTGGTTTACCTCAAAATTTATAGAGTTTAATACACTTACAGGTATAATGTTTGCCATTGCCCCAGTGTCCAGTTTAAAACGAACGGAGTGGTTGTTCACCTCCAGGTTTGCGAACCATGATTCCTCCGTGAGTGCATCGACTGTACCTTCGATTGTACCTATATACAGAAAATCATTAGCAACATTGTTTGTAATATTATTGTTATCATAAATTTCATGCACGTTTTTTGTATTAGATTTACTTCGGCATGCAGAAGCAAAATGATTCACTTTACCACATTTACCGCACTTTTTACCGTAAGCTGGGCACTTTCCGAAATCATGCACATATGCACACTTGTGGCAGCGCTTTGCTTGTGTACTACCTTCTCCTTGGTGACCTCTGCTGCTGGAAGTAGCATGTCCACTTGCTTGAACAGGCTTTCGTTGCTGTTGTCCTCTGGCGAAGCTGTTTCTCGACTTCCGCACTTGGTCCACGTTGGCACCTTTTTCACCTGTTATTTGACGATTGCGGTCTCTAGCATTCTCCAGGTTGAAACACGTTTTTACGGCTTCGTCCAGCGTGTCCTTATCGTCCGGTAGTAGAAGGAGTTTCTCTCTTATAACCTCAGATTTCAACCCGCAGGTCAATATATCTTTAACCAAACTTTCACGTAGAGTTCCAAATTCACAAGATAGTGATAGATTTTTTATTTCAGTTATATACTGTTCTATCGACTGACCTTCTTTTTGTTTGCAGGTTAAAAATTTGTGCCTTTCGAAGGCTAAATTTCGCTTTGGGTTGAAATGGTTTTCAAACTTTTCTAACAGCTTTTCTAGTTTGTCTTTTTCCTCTACGGTAAATGTAAATGTGTTAAAAATTCTCATACCTTCTTCCCCAATCAATGTAAGAAGTTGAGCGCATTTGGTAATTTCTTCCTTCTTGCAAATTTCCGTTGCGTTCAGGTATGTTGTAAACCTTTGTTTCCAGAACTTCCAGTTTTCTGCCAGGTTTCCCGTCATAATCATTGGTGGTATACCACGAAAATCCATCTTATTATGTTCGATTGTATATCTTCAGTGCACTTTAATTAATATTCTTGATCAAATCGCTCTTATAACGAATTTAAGTTGCACGTGAGTTCCCTTCGGAATTTTCTAGTCCGCCATGTTCTTCCACGACTGCGCCATGTAACATAAATGATGTGCACTGGACGAGCTCTGGATGGAAACTGTTTATTACATACGTTTAGTTTACAAAGCTTGTGTATGTACAATGTGTTGCCTATCTCACAGTAGGTATTAACTATATTTTGTTTAAATACTTGTTAATTCTAATATCTATCGCTTTGATTCAGTTCCTAAATTTATAATATTAGTATGTTTACAGCGCCATAGCCAAATAAACATCCATAGTTAATTTTGTAATATTGCGTCATCTGCTTATTTAACTAAACTAATTAAATTTGTTCAGTAATGAATATCCTATGCATGGTGATAATGGTCAGCACGAAGAAGAAGTATTCTTGCATTCTTGGTACTGTACAGGTCAGTCCGTCTACACATTTTCATAAATTTCTGTACCGCATTCTTTAGCTTCCGAAGCAGTAGAAGTAATTGTTAGGTACTCCTTCAAATGTGATAGAAGCTAATACAGTTTTATGTTCATGTTATGAACAGCCTTTGACATCTTCAAATGTATGTACATGTTTTGACGTATGAGCTAATTTGTTTCCTTTACAAAATAATGAAATAACAAGCAACAGTAGTAATTTTCATTAGTAATATAACAAAGAAGGGACATACTTACCGATAATTTTGCACACGCCAAGGGTCGAGTGCTGGTTGCAATGAAGGCTGTTCCGAGGGCAGTTTTCTAAGGGCAACCAGCACGATTACTCTTGACACGGGCAAAATTATATTTAAGTGTGTTGCCCGCGATTATATTTTGGTGGTGATATCAGTCACATCACAGTTGTGTGTAATAATCGTTAGATCATTTATCAAAATTATTCAGGATTATTTATATGCATTTCTTTCTGTTACCGATTTTCAATCTACTTTGGAGAATAACTTCAAGCACGGAATCGAGCTTTATTTCTGTGCAGAATTTAATTAAATGTATACAAAACTTACAACGTATGTAAGCTTAAATTTAAAATGAAGAGAAAACATTGACGATTTAGATTAAAAAAAAATATATAGAAAGCACAAACCTAGAAGGGTTATCTAACCGGACAAAAAATATATGTCAGCATTGTAGAGGAAAACTGGCAAAAGAAGCAATTTTTAGAAAATTGACGTTCATCTATTTAACAACTTAAAATATTCACTTCCATCTTGTGTAAAAAAAACTCATTTAGGGCCGACCTTGGAAAGAAAGATAAACAGTCTGTAGGTGAATGTCAGTTTGAATTTCGTTTATGAAAACATTTGCGACTGTAACAGGCAAACGTTTACACTGCAATAAGATGGCTTTTACACAACAACGAGTGTATTAATCATAAGTCAATAAAAATTATTTTTATTAAGTGTTTTGTATATTTTTGGAAAATAGTTCAAGATCAACATGTAATTTAGTTCTCTCTGACTTGTGGTGATTCATTTGCTTCCATGGGTATGTATCAAGTTATGGCAAACTTCATTTTGCTAATTGCCTGCTGCAAATGAGTTTGTTTTTGAAATACACGATATACAGTAGTATATAATACTGCGTGTTTAAGATTTTCTTCTGTTCGTGTGAATAAAATAATCCGAAGCTATGAAAATAAGAATATACAATTACACAACTAATACTTCTTTTTACGAAAAGATATACAGAAATAATACAGGAAATAGTGGCGGATTGATATGTATAACATAGGAGGAAAATATGCGCATAAGTATCCACAAAAAGCTATGTACTAATTTTCATAAATTTCTATGATTTTAGGTATAATTATATTAAACTGAAAAGAAAACATCCAAGTGTACGCAAACAATAAAATAACTGTACACGATTTACTATGAAATTTAACTATAATCAGAGGAATAATACAGTACCTGGCTACTAAATATTGCAATAGTTGATATCCTTGCAATACCATTATTCCGAGTATATATACAGGGTGTCTCAAAAAGAATGGGACACCGATTAGTAAGAGATTCCTTATGTTATAATAAATCGATTAAACCTAATATACCTTAGTACAAAGTCCCCAGGGCCTTGAAGTTCAATTTTTTATTTTTTATTTTTTTGTAAATTTCTGCAAATGTAGAGATATCAATTTAAATTTGGTGTACATGCTTACTATTATGTAGTGCACTAATACAAAAATTTTCATCAACTAGACTTGACTGTAAGAGGCACTTTACCTACTTTTCAAAACCTTTTTTGCTCTAACTTCGTTATCTGTAACTTTTTTTGAAATTTTAGGTTATTATCTGAAAGAAAATAATAAAGCACAAAAATAATGTACACTTAGTTCTTAAGCCTAAAAGCAACCGTTTGCCTTAAAATGCTCATCAAAAGTTTTTGATTGTCATTAAGACGTGCAATTATCAAATAGCCATGATCACAAAAACAATGGATAATGATTGTAATCTAGTAAACAACATCAAGAAAGCAATTAATGACGTTGGTGTTATCATTTTTTTGTCTTTTGTGCTTACGAAAATGCTGCAACATAACGAACCTCGCAGCATTGGAGAATTCGTTATGTAAAGGCATTTTCTTAAACATAAAAGAACAAATTCTTATGTGACTAATGTCATTAATTGATTTATAATTCTTTTTTAATAGATGACCATTGTTTTTGTGATCATGGCTACTTGATAATTGCACGTCTTAATGACAATCAAAAACTTTTGATGAGCATTTTAAGGCAAACGGTTGCTTTTACGCTTATGAACTAAGAGTACATTATTTTTGTGTATTTTAATTCTCTTTCAGATAATAACCTAAAATTTCAAAAAATGTTACAGATAACGAAGTTAAAGCTAAAAAAAGTTTTCAAAGATAGGTAAAGTGCCTCTTACAGTTAAGTCTAGTTGATGAAAATTTTTATGTTAGTGCATTAAATAATAGTAAGCATGTATACCAAAATTTAAATTGATATCTCTACATTTGCGGAAATTAACAAAAAAATAAAAAATAAAAAATTGAACTTTAAGGCCCTGTAACTTTTTACTGGAGGGACTTTGTACTAAGGTATATTAGGTTTAATCGATTTATTATGACCTAAGGAATCTCTGACTAATCGGTGTCCCATTCTTTTTGAGACACCCTGTATACTGCGATGAACATAATTTAAGCCAATACACTTATACTAGGAATTAATAATAATTCGAGCATTCCAGATATTATTTACACATGTTCCATAAATGTGCTAATTTGAATTTTCAATTGTATAAAATAGCATTGGCCTTGAAATAATTTGAATTTGTAAAAATGTAGTAAAAATAGCGTTAGCCTTGACTTTAATATAAAATTGTAATCAGAGCAGGCTTTGACTTTATAATAGCAGTGTAAGATCGATGTAAACAATAACAATTGGGGGAAGCGAAACCAAGCTTTGGATGTTTAATTCTGGCTTCCACACAAAATTTATTTAAAAGTCATTTTTAAATTTAAACCTGCAGGCATATACCAACTTAAAAAAAAATAAAATGTTTTTATGTTTACTGAAGGGATTATATGTAAAAGTTTCAAAGCAAAAGTCATTGGCAGAAAGTGCCCAAAGAAACAAAAAATATAATTGTTTAAAATAATATTTTTTTAAAAATCAGAAAAATGTAGTTTCGTAGTAGTTTACGTAACTTCTAAGATGGATTTTTTAATTTTTATTTTATGGAAGGTATAAAGTAGTTTTGTTCTTTAATTAATATGTGTAACGGGACAGCTGGGTCCCTCACCGATAACGTTTGTTGAATTTCGTATGTTTTATTATTAGCTTAAGTATTGTATTTTATTTAACCAAATATTCGCAAAGTCGGTCCTGCGCTGAACGTGTTTGTGAATTTCGGTTTTCGTCATTGCAGCAAGAAACACAGGATTTACGCGGGTTGCTGGGGTTCTCAATTTAGGTAAATTTAACAAAGACGATACCAAAGACGGCTGTCGCGCGTAGCCCCTTCTCAGAGCTGCATGATTTTTTTCAACCCGAAAGTATAATACGCGAATTGGCCCAAGACGATATAAGTTAATTCAAAGCAGTCTGAAATAGCCTGGCAGCCAACGTTTGCTGCAAACAGTGTTAAAGTGCGGCGAGCCAGTGTTTGGAAATTTCTTAAAGGCATTTTCCAAGTGTACATGTAAGTACACCAATTGTACCATATTTAAAGGCTCATTTAAAACATCCATTTTGAGAAGCGCTAACTCAGCTGTCCTTACAAGGGTTACACGTGTTCGGAGGTTCCCAGCATCGTGTGCAGCAGGAGCGGGTAATGCGATCGAGGCTTGGCGTTTCCAAGCATATTCAGCAGCCAGTTCCAAGTAAAATGTTAAGTCAGCGTGCTAAGGTTGCGTTTAACTGCGACCTTTTTCAAAAGCGAAAAAATGTGTTTTATCAGCGAATAATATATGTGTAGCTTGCACGTGACTTTAAACAGGGCCGGACTCAAATAAGTATCAGCTTCGGGCAATTTTGACATTGCGTTTTTGATAAAGGCATTTTAACATATGCGTTCTTTTCAAAGACAATTATTAATTGCAGCGTGCCTGCGAATAGCCCCAAGCTATATCGCACGTAGGTTGGTTGAAAATTGTTTTTTATTTTCTTCTATTTGTTTTGTGAGTTTAAATGTGTTGTTTGAGTTTTTATGTGTTTTTATTTGTGTTTTGAAATCAATAGATAAAGTAAACAAATCGTCTGTTTTTGTGCATTATTTTTAAAGTTAGGTTTAAGTCCGACCAACACTACAAGAAGGAACCAGATTCCTGTTCTGGCGGATAGTGATCTTTTATATGCCAGTAACTGAGATATTAAGAGAGTTTCTCGTTCATAGCAGTAACTAAAGGAGAAAAAGGGCAAATTATTTAAATATTAAGGCGTACGGGACGTCGTGTTTAAATTTAATGTATTCACGGAGGCGTAAAATATGTCGCATTTCATATACTACTTAAAAAATATAATATAATTTTTGGAATCATACCTTTATAATGTAAAAAAAACTACTGCACCTTGATCTTATTTATAAATTTTATCCCCCGGCTTTCCTCCCCCGAAATTAGTTTCTTCGGGTCAGCATCGACTCAATGTTGGTAACCCTACTAGTAAGCTGTAACTACCTACTGATTCCGAGAACTGTCAAATGGTTTGTTTACTTCATGGTTCAATTCTCGACGACCAAAGTATAGTACTAATGCTTGTCTTTCTCCTGCACACCTATAACACCCGGCTTTTTACACCATCACTGGTCATTATCTGGCTGCTATTATCTAGCAGCATCAGAGTACCTACGGTAGTAATCGGAAATTAAAGTTTTTAGCAACATTGACATTGGTCAGTCATCCGCCACTAATATCAATAAGTAGTTGAACAAACGTCTCTTTGCATTAAAACACAACCTTTCTTCGTAAGCTTGCCATAGATTTTCTGACTTTTTCACTGTAATCACGGTCTTAACTGGGGTGCTGGAACCAGATTCAGCTAACAAACATATCATGGCCTTCGCTTTTCTACGCTTGATCGAATTGATCGGCACTTTTGATGTTCTAGTAGCTCTGCACCCGAAATTTACAATAAGGTTGGTCTGCAATCCTTTATTTGTCGTGTCGGCTAGACTTGATCAGTACAAAGCACACAGGGCTTTTACGTCCCGTGTTTTCGTGACATGACCGTGGATTTACCGTGTTAATTCAAAAAACCTCTCATTACCTACTCTTTTTGCGAATATCCCATTTGCCTATTAACACGTTTTAAACTTACTGTATGAATAACCAGTTGTGGAACACTCTTTACATTAAATTAGTTTGTTTGAATTTCACTTGATATAATTTATCCTGCCTTTAAAATGGTGGTTTGTGTACTGATCCATCATTTTTACTTCTAGACCTTCTCTGTATTATTAGTAGCTTCTTCGAATTTCACGTTATTGAACGTCAGTAAACATATTAGGACTCAGTTACGGAAAATTTTAAAATTGTAGGTATATATTGGAACCAGATACCGAATATCCTCAATTGCCGAAATGAATTTAGCCAATGCTCGAATTGAGCGAATTAATTCGGCAATTGGGCGAATTTAGGTTTAACACAGTTGCTAGACTGAGCATTCCATTTCGGCAATTAAACGAATTCGCATTTGAGGTCCGGTATAAACATAAGCAACTTAACCTAACTAAATTTGGCTTCCTCTTTTTGTTTTCAGAATCACAATGGACGTGAAGCGGGAATTACCTGATAATAATTTCCATAGTGCAGCGGCCACCGCCTTACAAGAACAAGTAATAGCAAACTTACATGTACAGCAAGAGATTATCGAAGGCGCTATCGACAACACTGCTTATCATGGATTGAATATCAAACAGGAGGAAATTGATGTGAAAGATGTATTGCTTGCTACATGTGCAGCAAACGGAAGCAATTTAGAAGAACAATTTATTTGCAAGGACTGTGAAAATAAAGCAGAAGAGAGGAGTTTGTGTTGTATTTGCAAAAAGAAGCCAGTAGCAAAACAAGAGTTAGTTAACCATATCAGAACAGATACAGGACAGAAACCTTATTCATGTTTTATTTGTGAGTATGAAGCAGTTCAGAAAAGTGCTTTAGTTCAACATATGAAGATACATACAGGAGAAAAATCTCATGCATGTTCAATTTGCACGTATAGAACAGCACAGAAAAGTCATTTCATTCAACATATGCAGATACATACGGGAGAAAAACCTTATAGCTGTACAATATGCGAGTATAAAGCAATTCAGAAAAGTGTATTAGTTCTACATATGAGGATACATACAGGTGAAAAACCTTATTCTTGTTCAATTTGCGAGCATAAAACAGTTCAGAAAAGTCAGTTAATTCAACATATGAAGATACATACGGGAGAGAAACCTTACTCATGTTCAATTTGCGAATATAAAACAGCTCAGAAAAGTAATTTAGTTAAACATATTAAGATACATACAGGAGAAAAACCCTTTAGCTGTTCAATATGTGAGTATAAAGTAGCCCATAAAAGTCATTTGGTTCGACACATGAAGATACATACAGGAGAAGAACCTTACTTATGTTCAATTTGTGAGTATAAAGCAGTTCAGAAAAACGCTTTAGTTCTACATATGAGGATACATACAGGTGAAAAACCTTATAGTTGTTCAATTTGTGAGTATAAAGCAGTTCAACAAAGTGCTTTAGTTAGACATATGAGAATACATACAGGTGAAAAGCCTTATTCTTGTTCAATTTGCGAGCATAAAACAGGTCAGAGAAGAAATTTAGTTCAACATATGAAGATACATACGGGAGAAAAACCTTACTCATGTTCAATTTGTGAGTATAAAACAACTCAGAAAAGTTGTTTAGTTAAACATATGAGAATACATACAGGAGAAAAACCATATTTCTGTTCAATATGTGAGTATAAAGCAGCTCAGAAAAGTTCTGTAGTTCAACATATGAAGACGCATACGAGAAAAAAATATTAGAAAAATAATCTCGTGGTGATGTCGTTAGTCCAAGACTTGTCTATATATTATAACAAGGTGATACATATAAAGGTCAAGTCAGGTGAATTGTATGTAAAGTTGTATTACTTATTATGTTTGTCTTTATATTTATATGATTTGCAGTGTGTTGAAATAAATCTGAGACAAATTTGTTTGTTTGTTTGTTAATGGACAATGCAGAGTACCAGGTACCTTAATGGTCAAGGTCCTACTTAGAGTTTTGGGTGGGGTTGGGTTGTAAATTGAACAATATCTCCATGGATTACATACTATCAGAAAAAGTTACGGATTTCAATTATTTGACAACGTTTTTTCGCCTGTTTGCTATGGACAAGATCAAAGTTTTCAATTTTCAAATATATCCGTGGAGATACATAAAAAATTGTGCCAAATTTATTTAAATACAACTTGGGCTACGGCTTTCCAGTTTCGTATTCCCATGCTCTTCAGATCCTTTTCCACTGCATCCAACCATCTGAGTTTAGGTCTTCCAGCAGTTCTGTTACCTTCCGGTTTTGTTAGTAAGATGCGTTTGATCGGGTTTGCGTCCTCTCTTCTAACAACGTGACCTGCCCATCTGAGTCTCCCAACTTTGATTATCTTGATTATGTCTACGTCATCATATAGTTCATACAATTCGTGGTTGAATCTCCTTCGTCATATTCCATTTTCCATCACAGGGCCATATATGGTTCATAAGACTTGTCTTTCGAATACTCCTAGGAGAGTTCCTTCTGACCTGGTTAATATCCATGTTTCTGAGGCGTAGGTTAGTACGGGTCATATTAGGGTTCTGTATAAGATGCTTTTAGATTTTCTTGTAAGATTTTGGCTTTTCAGTTGCTTTTTTAGTTCATAGAATCACCTGTTTGTGAGCAGAATTCTTTTGACTTTCTCTTCATTTTTCCTTTCGTTGTTTATTTGTGACCCTAAGTATATGAAGTCTCTCACTACTATATTGTACTCTCCTTTTGTCACATTTTGCCTCATTCTATTTCTTTGTTCTTCCGTGCGAGTTACTACCATGTACTTTGTTTTTTTCCTCTTTCCTTCTTCTGGTAGTGTCGGGGGTGGTTGTTCTTCGTCTACAGTGGGTTGGTCTTCTACTTCTTCCGACTGTTTTTCACTGTTTCCGCTTAAGTGTTCTTTGAAGTATTCTACCTATCTTTCTAGAACTTATTTCTTTTTGCTAATGATATTGCCTTCTCTATCTTTACACAGTGATAGTCTTGCTTTGAATTCCCGTCTCATCTCAGTAATTTTTTTGTAGAATTTCCTGCTTTCTTTCTGGGTTTTTAGGTTTTCTAGTTCTTCGATTTGGTCGTTCTCGTATTTTTTCTTTTTTATCTTATGCACTCTTTTCTCTCAAGAAGAGAATGATGGACTGATAATAGAAGAACCCAATCTTCACGAAGTGAAACAAATTATTAAAGACAGCCGCAACGGAAAAGCCCCAGGTAAAGATGGTATAAACATGGAATTGATAAAATATGGTGGTGACGCATTACATGAATATATATTCCTACTAATACAAAAAATACGGAACGAGGAAAAAATGCCAGAAGCCTTCGAAGAGGGACAAATAGAACATTACATAAAAAAGAAGCCAACAGGAATGTAAAAATGATCGAGGAACCACCCTACTAAATACGGCATATAAGATACTTTCCATTCAGATTCAAAAAAGACTTAGAGAAAAGACAAAAAGTGTAATAGGAAAATATCAATTTGGATTCACAAAAGGAAAATCAACAGTAGACGCGATATTTGCACTGAAACAAATAATAGAAACAACATTAGAATACGATATGAAAATAGAGATGTTATTCAAAGATTTTGAATTAGCATTCGATTCAATCGATAGAAACAAACTCATGATAGCAATGAGCGAACTGAGAAGAGTTTCGAAAATAAGAAAACTAATAAGGATTACATCAGAAACAACTCGTGCAAGCGTAAAAACAAAAAAAGGTGAAACAAGAATTCATTACGAACAAGGTAGTCAAACAGGGCGACTCCCTTTCCGAAACACTGTTCAATATTGCTCTAGAGTACATTACACAAAGAATAAATAAAGGCTCAATACGAATAAGAGGAGGACAAATAATAGCGTACGCAGATGGCATTGTACTAATAACGAAGAGGGACATTAACTAAAATGCTAGAAGAAATAATAACAAAAGGGAAAAAATAGGACTAAAAATAAATAGCGAAAAAACAAAAATTATGAGAATAGGGAAGAAAATGGAAGAAAAAAAAATAAAAATATGTAATTAAGAATACGAAGAAGTCAACAAATTTAAGCATGTAGGTGTAATGATAAAAAGTGAAGGAGACAGGAACTAGAAATAAAAAATAGAGTAATATCAGCGAACAGAGCTTTCTACGCCAATAAAATCATGCTAAAAAGTAAATTAATTTCTAAAAAAACAAAAATAAGGATATACAATACACTAATCAGACCATTTATAATGTATGGAGCAGAGGCGAAATCAATGACAAGAAAAGACGAAGAACATCTGAGAATAGTAGGGAGAACGTTTTCGAGAACAATACTAGGCCCAGTAAAGATATCTGAAATCCAGACCAAGAACAAATCAAGAGGTAATGCGAGAAATAGAAGATGACGTAGTACTGATCGAACCAAGCATGGATCTAGAAAGCTTCCCAGGAAGCGGCGCAACTCCTACTTGGAGTGTTAAGCCACACATACATACTCTTTTCTCTTCTCTTCTTTTTGCTTTATATTCTTCTATTGATGCCCGTGTTCGGTGCCTTTGTTGCATTTTCGCATACGCCTTGTTTTTTTCGTCTGTTACCTCTGCACACTGGGCGTCAAACCATTCATTCCTTCGAGGGTGTTTCATCTTTCCTAGTGTCTCTTCAGCTGCTGAGTTTATTATGGATTTGCATTGTTCCCATTGTTGGTTTATGTTCGTGGTATCTATATCAGGTAAGTTTTGTAGCAATAGTCTAATATTATTAGCATATTCTTCCGCAACTTCTTTCGATTTCAGTCTGTCCGTGTTAAACCTGATTTGGCGGTGAGTTTGTTCTTTTTTGACATTGGATATTCTTGCTCCCATCTTTGCTCCAACAAGATAGTAGTCGGAGTCGATGTTTGCGCCTCTGTAGGACCTTACATCTAGAATATTTGAGATGTGGCGCCCGTCAATCAGTAGGTGATCTATTTGGTTGGATGTGTTCCCATCTGGGCTTGTCCACGTTGCCTTATGGATGTTTTTGTGGTCAAATTTGGTGCTGCTCACAGTCATATTTCTTGATGCAGCGTAGTTTACCATTCTTAACCCATTGTCAGTGGTTTCTTCGTGTAGACTATGTCTTCCTATGTGAGGGTGCAGTATTGGTTCTTTGCCGACTTTGGAATTCATGTCGCCTACCACTACTTTTAAGTCATTGTTCGGGCATCTATCATACGTGTTTTCTAGTGAGTCGTAAAAACCATATTTTTCTTCTGTCTTATCCTCCATGGGTGCATGTGCGTTGATGATACTTATATTGAAAATTTTTGTTTTAATCCGTATGCAGCAGATCCGTTCATTAATTGGAGAGAATCCTATTATTCGATGTTTTATCCTTTTACTTACAATAAATTCTGTGTCAAATGTGTGTTCGTTCTTAAGGCAGCTATAGTATACATCGTTCTTTCTTTTTTGTATTATCCCATTCCCTATCCAACGCATTTCCTGGATTGCTATTATACCTGATTTGTGGTGATCTAGTACGTCAGTTAGGAGTTTTAAGGCTCCTGGTCTATATAGGTTTCGCACATTCCATGTATTTATTCGTAATCCTTTGTCCTTATTTCGATAGCCTGGTTGTCTACTTGTATTCAGTCCGGCTTCATCTACTTGAGTTTTCATAACGATAGGTTTTTTACGGGATGGGGTTGTTGGATCCACGCCCAACCCTCCTCTTTTATCCGTGCTTGGGACCGGCAACAGCAGTCACTGGGCTACTCAATCCACCCAGAAACCACTGCAGGCAGAGTTTTTATGGTACATTACCGAACAAAATATCAATTAGGTCATCATAAAGAAGAATGATGGGAGAATTGTTTAGTGTAGGTGTGTAACCCAATATCGTTAATGTAACCGCTATTGACCATATATTTTCAACTTCTTTTGCGAATTTTCCGACTAATATCTTTTTAATGCTCAATCACCTGATCTCACAGCTTTAATTTTTTTTCTTTAACGCTATTGCAACAGTCGTATTGACATTGCACGTCCTCACATAATCGCAGAGTCGATGAAGCAGATATGAGGAGAAATTTTGCAAATATTGGCTGTCGTGAATCCAGTAATGGCAAACATAGTAAAGCGGACAAAGAAATAGACACAAGAAGGTGGTGATCATCTTAAAAATATTGTGTTTCATACCTAGGCGAAACAAGCCTGCTATCTTTATTCTTTATTAGGATGTAATTATTCTATTGCTCGCTAATATTAAATAAAAATTATTAGAAAAACAAATAGGGAAATACTTTATGCCAGATTCTGTATAGTCGTTTTGTTTATAAGAAAATTGACCTGCGGTGGAAAATTTCAACAATATTTCGTTAGCATGAAACCATTATATCTCTCTTATATATCTTATGCAACAACCAAGGTGCCTGATAAGTCATACATTTTGTATTATAGATCTTTCTAACTTATCTGTTTCAAAATCTTTCTATCTTATAAAAATTACAGTAAAACTAAACTTTTAATTTTAAATGATCAGATACTTCTGTTATCTCTCTCTAGTCGTATACTTCATGGCTGAAGTGTCGTGATATCATGGTTGCTATTACGCTGTGGTTTGGGCAATGTTCCTCTATTTGTCCCAGTCAGAGGCGTGCCTGATGTTTTCTTGAAACGATGTGCCGGTGAATTGCTTGACTTGGTCTATCCATCGTCTTGGGGAGCGTCCTCGAGGTCGTTTCCCTTCTAGCTTCCCCTGAACAACCAGTTTTTCTAGGTTGTCGTCCTTCCTTCTGGTGACGTGTCCAAAATATTTCAAGATTCGACGCTTTACTACACTTGACAGCCTTTCCTGAATTCCCAGTTCTTCCAGTATGGAAACACTGGTTCTATGTGCTGTCCAAGGGATCCTCAGGAGTCTTCTCCACACCCACATCTCGAAGGCATCCAGCTTTTTAATGTCTGCGGCCCTCAAGGTCCAAGCTTCCACTCCGAATATGGCAATGGGAAACACAAGTGTTCTAACTAGCTTGCATTTTGTTGCCTTCGTAATGTGGTGGTCTTTCAAATTTTTGTTAGTTCAGTTATAAATGATTTGGCAAGCGTTGTTCTTCTTTTTATATCCGTTGATGAGTTGCCATCATTATTTATATGGGAACCTAGATAGACTATTTCACTTACATTTTCTACATCACGAATGTTAGGTGCGGTTGCTACTTTATTGGTACGATCTATTACCATTAGTTTTGTTTTTTGACTGTTGAGTTTTAGGCCGAATCGTAAACTCTCTTGCTCAACCCTTTCAATCAACTCTGACATCTCTTGTTCCTCTTTCGCGATAAGGGTAGTGTCATCCGCGTAGCGGAGGTTATTTATTGTCTTGCCGCCGATAACTATACCACCTTCCTTGCTGTCCAAGGCCTTCCTAACTATGTATTCACCATATATGTTAAATAACAAAGGCGACAGGATGCATCCTTGGCGTACCCCGCGTTGTATGCTAAAGGTTTTAGAGATATTGCCATCGACTTTAACTATTCCAGTGCTATTTTCGTATAACTGTCTTAGTAGTATGACAAGGTGTAGCGGGGTTCCCATGTCCAGTAACACTTTCCAGAGCTGAAGCCAATTCACGCAGTCAAAGGCTTTGCTATAGTCGAGAAAACAGAGAAACGTAGGATTCCCGAACTCTCTTGCCTTCTCAATAATTTGCCGTACGTTCATAACCTGTTCTCTGGTGCCTTTTCCGGTTACGAACTCTGCTTGTTCTTCTGGGATCTGCCACTCTAAGGAGTTTTTGAGTCGATGTAGTAGGATTCTAAGCATAACTTTACTTGGGTGGGATATTAATACGATGGTTCTGTAATTGTTACATTTTTGACTTGACCCTTTTTTATGTAGAGGAATAAAAGTGGATGAACTCCAGCCGCTCCGCCACTGTCCTGTTTGCCAGATCCTATTGCAAATCTTCCATAATAGGTCAACACCGCTTGGAGTAAGCTGTTTTGTAATATTCGCCCCTGCGTATAGGGGTTGTAATATTTATCTACCACGGGTTAGCTCATTGGATCGGAGGTAGGTTCAAACGTTAGCTCAGATATACCATAAATAAGCAAACCACCAACGGAGTATCCGGTATAACATTTATTTTATATATCTATCATACATAAGTAAATTGTTGTGTAATTAATTAAACGAGATGTAAATTGCTCAAATTAACGATAGTATAAAAACGCGGCTTCCTGGTTCAGGCGGAGACGGATTCTACGGACGGTAGCGGCTTCCTGGTTGTAGCGGGCGTGACCTCGTGCGCGATTCGTTCGAGGACGTCGTGGTCGGCCGGACCGCTACTTCGTTGCTCTTCGGGACGAGCTGCGCGCTGAATACAACGCCGGGCAGCCGGTCAAATTTGCCGGTTTGCGGTTTCTAGCTTCTGTAATCAAATAACAAATTAAAAATGCTAACGCGGGTTCTTTTCCCTATACGTGTAACTACAGTTCGGTGGTGAAATACTTCGAGGAATTCGCCGGCCGACGGGGCTTCGCTTGAAGAACGAAACTCCGGATCGGCGTGACTTTTGAGGTTAACAATCCTCGACACCTGCAAGTGAACTCTTTGGCGAAGCTATCAGTGCGGTCCGCAGAGTTCTCAAGCAAGACGGCCGCTACAATTCTCAGGGATTAATTCAGGTAAATTCTACGTAGGTAGCTTGAAGCTTTTCATTCTGCTCGAATAGCAAGGCGGTGAATTTAAAATGCAAGGAAAGTATTGCTGAAGTGTCAGGCGTTCCTCACGGAACCACTAACTTGAACTCAGCTTATTACGAAGGTTCGGGAAAATATGGCTAAGTGTCAGGCGTTTCTGTGAAACCACTAACTTGAACTCAGCTTATTACGAAGGTTCGGGAAATATGGCTAAGTGTCAGGCGTTTCTCGCGAAACCACTAACTTGAACTCAGCTTCGGAACGGATCCCCAGGTACTGGTAGAGTCAACGGAGAGACTCTCTGGACAGGGCAGGATGAAGGAAGGATCGGGAACTAGGTGTTTGCTGGAGGAGTATCAGGTATCTCTTGGAAATCTCTGGGGGAATCTCTCTTGAAATACACTCTGCAACTGGTTTTACAGGTCTTGAAATGCTGTTAGGTGGGGAGAAACGGCGCGCGTCATACCTTTGTTTGCGCGGAACTTTGGTCGGCGCTATCTTATCTTGCTGGGACACGCCGGGTTCTTGATAACGCTAAAGGTCGGCGACGTTTAAATCAGCGAATATTATTTAATTGATCGGATTCAAACGGGAGCTAGCGTTACAGTTTTAGCATTTCTGCACTCACATTATCTACACCTGTACTCTTGTTGTTTTTTAAATAACGGATGGCTTGCTCTACTTCTGCTTTGAGTATATCAGGTTCTTGTTCAATTTCCCTGATGGAAAGAAGGTGTATTGATTCTTGGTCATTTGTTTCGCTTATATACAAGTCTTGGCAATATTTCCGCCATACCTCTACTACGTCTTCTATCTCATTGACGACTTTCCCCTTTTTGTCTTCTATCTTCCACGTTTTTGGTTTAAATTCCCTTGTAATTTCTTTTATGTGTTGGAAGAGATCTCGGGTTTCGTTAGTGTTAGCTCGACTTTCGATCTGTTGACATATGTGTTGTATGTGGTGATTTTTATCCCGTCTACATAGCCGTTGTATTTCTCTGCATAGTCTCCTATACTCGGCTCTTCGTTCTTGTGTGTTTATGCCTGCTTGTCTGAGGGATTTCCTTTCTTCTATTACACTCCAAGTTTCGTCGGTCATCCATTGTTTGTTCTTTACTTTCCTTTTACTTTGTTTTATCACTTGTTCTTTGGTAGTTAACAGAGTTGTTTTGAGGCTTAGCCACATTTCTTCTGGGTTCGTCTGACTTGAGTTATCCGAATTGGTTATTAAGTTTTGCTCTAATTTTTGTTTGAACTGTTCCATGTTTTCAGGTTCCAAGGAAGGAATGGTTGCTTCACTCCCAGCGTACATTGACTCCCTACGATATTGCTGAACTATTCGGTAAGGCTTACCTATGTTCAAGGTAGTTCATTACGGAACACACCCTTTTAGTTTAGTATTACTGTTATGTTGGTAGTACGAAATATATATACCTTAGATGATGTATGTATTGACATCGTTTAACAAGATGTATTCTAACCACAGTAAATCGTAATAAATAATAACCATCGAAAGTATTCTTATTGATTTTAACATGCTGAAGTATCCACTAAACATGGCGCTGCGTAAATAAAAATAAATTTCCGGTGAGGAGAAGGTATCAACCGAAATATAGCGGTGTGATTCCGATAAACGAGGTTAAGTGTACAGCTTCGATTTATCAAGCAGTAAAAATGGCTAATTTAGGCCTCGGTCCAGTTAAATTACCACCTGATTTCGATTTACAAGGACAGAATGCCGCCACAGAGTGAAAGTTCTGGAAAACGGCCTTCGAAGATTACCTAATGGCAACAGGGCAAAATGAAGCTGCCGACAAGGTAAAACTGTCGATTTAAGAAACATTATGGGAACAGAATCGGCTAGAATTATGGCAACATTTACAGTTCGTGATGATCAAGTGGATAATTATGCATACGCATTAGGTTTAATAGCCAATTATGTAAATCCTAGAGTAAACGAGTGTTTTGAACGTTACAACTTTTTGAAGAGGGCCCAGAAGGAGGGTGAAACCTTCGAGCATTTTTTGACCGACTGCAAGCACCTGGTGAAATCCTGCAACTATAATGTGGTCGACCCAGATGAATCAGCGGAAGACAAGGCTCTACGGGACATAATAGTTATGGGCATACGTAATCCAACCACCAGAGAGGCTCTACTCAGAATTGACAAGCTTACATTGGAGAAAGCGATCCAGCACTGTAGGACAAGCGAACAAAGTAGGTCCCAAAGTCAACAGTTCCAACAAGGTGAAAGGAGTAGCGACCTCGACATAAATATGGTTAAGAAGAAGAAGAGGTATGTAGGTAACGGTAGTAAGAAGAGGTATGTAGGTAACGGTAGTAACTATAAATCTGGAAGTAACCTGCAAACATCGTCAGGTAGGAAATTGGATTATAGATACAAAAAATCTGACAAAACATTTCAATGCAAGAGGTGCCAAACTATACATGGGCCTCGTGAATGCCCAGCTTACGGGAAAAGTTGTACGAAGTGTGGCACACTAAATCATTTCTCAAAGTCGTGTAGAGTAAAGTTTGTTAAAAATGTTGAACAAAACCAAGAAAGTGATACGTCTAGTGAAAATTTTGTAGGTAGTATTAATCTAGTTAAAAAACGCTGTAAATGTAATTACCTAAACTGTTGTCATAAGAAAGGTATCTGGGAGGAGGTCATTGAAATTGAAAACCGGAAACTTAAAGTAAAACTAGACACTGGGGCAGATGTAAATGTTATCCCACTAAATATGTTTAAGCTAGTTAACAAACAATTTAGAATAAGACCTGCTGATTACATGTTAAAAGCCTTTGAGGGAACAATATCAAAGCCTATTGGAATTGTAAATTTGTATTGCAAATTTAGGGATACACATATGTACGAAGATTTTGTCATTGTTGAGGGGGCAAACCAGGTTCTTTTGGGAGGCCAAGCATGTTTGCATTTAAATTTGGTAAAAAGAATTAATAATACTGATAAGTGTAAATCGGATAGCATCAAAGAATCGTTCATAAAACATAATACAGATATTTTTTCAGGCTCAGGTGTGTTTCCAGGTATGTGTCGGATTACTACATCTGAAGTGTTTGAGCCAGTTAGCCACCCCCCAACCAAAATACCCATTGCAATACGTAGTGCATTTAAAGATGAACTAGAAAGATTAGTTAAAAGGAAAGCTATTGTTAAGGTAGAGGAAATTGATGCTAGGGCAAGTATTAATAGAGTTGTTGTGGTAGAAAAATCTAACGGTAAAATTAGATTATGTCTAGATCCAGCAGATCTAAACAAGCATATAGTAAGGAAACCGCGATTAATCCCAAACATTGAAGAAATTTGAGCAAAATTAAGTGGTAACAAAATATTTACTGTATTTGATTTATCTGAAGGGTACCACCATTTGAGGTTAGATGAAAACTCGTCTTGGAAATGTGTTAGATTATTTTCGACCTCTTTCGTTTTGCTCAAAATTACGTTTATTTGTCGCCCGAATTCTTACTGATTTCGGCCCTGTACTAGTTTATATTCGAATTCATTTCAGCCAGCGTTCAGATGCTCGTAACCTGTAAAATTCCTTTAGAAGCATTTTATTGGGACGGCGTAGTTCCTCGCAGTAATTTTCGTTTAGGTTATATTTCGCTGAATTGTAAAGATGAGCTTATTCTTTGATTTCTTATTGTCAATAATGCGTGCTAATACTTGAAAGTTCTGTGTATTGCTTTTTGTTGTTCTTGAAATTTGATATTTACGCCCGTGGACTTCCGTGCGTGGCATGGCAAGTGTGTGGGAACCGTTTTCTTTGTGCTTTGTTAACCGGGACTTCCCCGAATTCTGCTAAGTCAGATACGACCTCAGCCGCCGAAGGCTTTCGTTGTTTGCATTTTCTCGCCTACGCATTTTACGTCCAGGTTTGGGACTATTGAAATAAAGTTTGATAAACCCTTAGTTAACCGTGCATGTGGGATTATTAATTTTGGAGTTCAAAACTTTCTTCCGTTACGTTGTTCTTAAGCCCTGTGCATTTGAAAGAATTAATTAGTAACCAGCACTCAAGCGAGCAAAACCTATGTGATTTTTGCGCTCCCGGTTCGTGGGCTGTTGCCGCGAATCGGGGAGCTGTCATCTGTTAAAACTCCGTGGTTGATTGTCGTTCTCGTGTTAACGTGTCCGTGATGTAGTTATGGTGGGCTGAATTCCGGTTTTGGTGTGTGTTACGACCGACCTGGTGATCTCCGAGGCGAAGTGTCCGTTTCGTTTGCCGTTTTCGCTCACCTGTCTGTGGGGAAAACATTCTGCTACACTCGACATTTGGAGGAGACCTTTCGATTAAGCCTCGTAAGTGCTTTTTGGCACAATCTGCATTATGCAAATCCTGTCGCCCGTCGTGTCTTTGGAATTCTACGCTCGCTGCGGGACGCAACCTTAGTCTTTGTGGACGCCGTCTTCGCAGTCCTCGACCTTCTGCAGTCCCCGCTTGGTTTTTGGCAAAACCCTTCAACAACCCTTTCAAGCTGCTGGAAGCTGTATTGCTGGGAGCTGCCACTAGGCCTATCCAGGAACCGATCATAAGCAACCCAGTAGGTGTTCTAGCTACAAAAGGTAGGATCTATCGCTGTATTTTTGTTTTGTTTCTTGTCTTAATGTGTCGCGAAAGTGCTACCGAATTGTATGTTTATTGTGCCTCGCACGCTGCGGGACTTTGCACCTGCGAATTTAATTTCGTCAAATAACTTGTGTATTGTAATTAGCCATTAAGGTAACTTTTGCTTGCGATCCCCCGACAATTTTCAGTTAGAGTGTAACCTTCTTATGGCCATCTTGTGGCCCTGTGTGTGTCAATTTTCATTCATTAAATAATAATATAGTCACACTTAGTTTGTTTAATTGATTTAAACCCGAAATCTGTGGATCTTCAATCCTAATGTGGCAAAAAGCCGAGTGTAATCAAATGTAAAGCTAGAACACGTGCTTTCATTGGAAAAGCCCGACAGTCTTTGGGCTTGAGTAAATTCTTTTGAACCCCTTTAGGGAGGTGGCCATAAGGTAAGTCATTAAGGCCACCCGGTGTTTACCGCCCGACTTGGAGGGAACCTAGTGGACGACGCTTCGCAGCGTGCAGCTAACCCAGCGAATCTTTAGTAGAGCCCTGTGATATTTCTCGTTTTGGGTCACGAGGGCTGTTAATTTATCAAAACGAGTGGCGTCCTTAGGCAATTCTTTTAAGCAAGCTTTAGGGTAAGTACCCCGTCGGTTTTTCATTCAAGTCTTCGAACTACCCCTTCCCTACTGAGCTAAGTGCGAGTAACCGGAGCAACAAAATCTGTTCCGACACATTAAGATCTGTGATTTTTAGGGAAAGCCGGCGAACCCTGTAGTTTGTACCCGAGTTTGGACAATGAATACGACCTATGTCGATCTGATGAATTAATACCGTAACAAATGTTGTTTTAGCACCCCATTTGGAGTATATAGGTATACAGTATTGCCATATGGCCTGTCTGACTCTCAAGATTTGTTTGAGGAAGAGGTCGAAAAAATTTTTGGCGATATTGAAAACGTCATCATTTGCCATGATGATGATAATAGCTGGGGCCACAAAACAGGAACACGATAGGGCTATAAAACTAGTTGTAGAACGTGCTAGACAGGTAAATGCTAAATTTAATAAAGAAAAATTTCAATTTTGTCAAAAACAAGTAAAGTTTATGGGTCAAATATTCTCCGAAATTGGAATGCAGGTAGATCCAGACCGTGTGAAATCACTTTGTAAATTAGAAAGTTCTAAAAGTAAAGTAGAGTTACAGAGAATAATAGGTTCCTTTAATTATGTGAGGCGTTATGTTCCAAATATGGCTGAATATATGAATCCCTTATGTGAATTATTAAAATCAAATGTAGAATGGCAGTGGCTCCCTAGGCATCAAGAAACGTTTGAGAAAATAAAGAAAAGTATTAGCAAATCTCCTTTCTTAGTACCATTTGACCAGAAAAGGAAAATTGTAATACAGTGTGATGCGTCAAAAAATGGGTTAGGTTGTTGTATGTTTCAAGAGCCTGATGGTATGTTAAAATTGGTAGCCTGTGCATCTCGAACAATGAATGACCACGAAATAAATTATAGTCAAACTGAGAAAGAATTACTGGCAATATACTTTAGTACTCAGAAGTTCCATGAATTCATTTATCGTTACAATGTAGATGTACAGACTGACCATAAACCAATAATATCGATTATGAATAAACCCATTTGCAAGATTGGTTCGGTAAGATTACAGCGTTTAAGATTAAAATTATTAAAATACAACCTTAATGTGTACTACGTTCCTGGCAAAAATATTCATTTTGCTGATATGCTCTCTAGGGCTAGTTTAAAGTCCAACACACTCGATTTCGATATGTTTGACGTAGTGCATTCGGTATCTAAACATCTACCAATGACCGATGTAAAAAAATCTGAATTTAGAAGGGAAACTTCGAACAACGAAATTTTGAAAATCGTCTCTGATTATTATTACAATGGTTGGCCAAAACTCAACGATATCCCTTTAAAGTGTAAACCCTATTTCAATTTAAAAGATGACTTATATGTTGAAGCCGGTTTAGTTTTTATAAGAGATAAAATAGTAGTGCCACAGAATCTTAGATCTTATATTCTGAAATTGTTACATAAGGGCCATATAGGGATTAACAAAACCTTACATAAAGCGAGAAAATTATTTTTTTGGCCAAAGTTAACATCCGATATTATAACCTATAGCAAATCTTGCAGAATTTGTGAAAAAAATATGCCTAGTAATTTCAAAGAACCGCTGCTACCCCACTCCGTGCCAAAACTTAGGTATAATAAAGTAGGTGCAGATATTTTAGAATTTGGTTCAAAGTCTTACTTAGTACTAGTAGATCATTTCTCGCATTGGATCGATATTTGCATATTACCCAATAAAACTTCTGAAAGTGTCATAAATGCCATGCAAAGCATTTTCACAAAATTTGGTTACCCACAACACATAATTGCTGATAACTTACCTTTTCTATCAATGAAATGTAAAAATTACTATAGGGATAAAGACATCACAATTCAAACATGCACACCACACCATCATCAAAGCAATGGTTTATCAGAAAAAGCTGTTAATACAGGTAAACAAATCTTGCGTAAAAGCTTAGCTGAAAAAAGTGATTTTAGAGATTTATTGCTAGAACATAACAACACCCCTATTATTAATCTAAATGCATCTCCGGCTCAGATCCTTCAGAGTAGAACTCTTAGAACACAATTACCTATGACACATAGTAAACTAGAACCTGAAGTGAAAAGCCATATATACAAACAGTTATGCGTACAAAAAGACAAAATGAAAAAGCACTATGATAAAACGAGCCGCAAAGCTGTAATAGAGTATAAACAGGGGGATAAGGTAGTAGTAAAAAGCAGTAAAGACAATCATTGGTATAAAGCTGTTGTGTTGGAAAAAGCCAATGAACCAAGATCCTATTGGCTCCAGAAAGAAAGCAATAACAGAATCGTAAGGCGAAATTCAAGCCAAATGAAACCATCTTTCACCAAATCAGATTATAGTGATTTCATATTGGAACCTGAGTTGTATCCCACTCAACAAGAACAAATTATTCATGTAGAAAATCCAACCAATACTATTCATGAAGAACTATTTGAGAATGATGCTCTTAGTGATGTAAGTTTTATGTTTAGCCCTGTAAATGAAAACAATGCATCAGTGTCTCGACAAGCGGGCTCCAACCCAGGCACCTCCAATAGTTATAGATCTCGTTGTGGACGCCCCATTAAACCCGTCCAAAGACTTAACCTATAAATAATCCAAAATGGGAAGGTGTTCAAGGTAGTTCATTACGGAACACACCCTTTTAGTTTAGTATTACTGTTATGTTGGTAGTACGAAATATATATACCTTAGATGATGTATGTATTGACATCGTTTAACAAGATGTATTCTAACCACAGTAAATCGTGATAAATAATAACCATCGAAAGTATTCTTATTGATTTTAACATGCTGAAGTATCCACTAAACAACCTAAAATGTCAAACAGATAGTATAGCAGTTAATGGATTCAAAGTCACCGGGTTATATTTATTTATTTATTTATTTATTTATTTATTTATTTAAGTAAATGTTGCCCAACAGGTACAAACCCAATTACAGGACAAACACATATAAATTATACTAAATAGTTACATGCAAAACTTAAGTAATCTAAAGTAACAGTACGGACTATAGTGAAAATAGAGTCAAAAAGAAATATTTTATTTAGTCTTCACAAATGCTATTCTAAACTTTTATCTTTCACTTGCTTTAGACTACAACAAAATATATCAAGTTCGTCACTAACAAGATTACAATAATGACACATAATATAAATGGGAGACTTTACAAGAACATTAGTTTAGCCAGTGGAAGATAAAATGTATAAACATTTCGGACTGGTAATCTTGGAACAAAAATATGTAGTTTACTTAATAAATCAGAACAATCAATTGAGTAATGCATTAATTTGTATAAGAATACTAAACTACTTTGCTTCCTACGACACTCAAGCGATATACAATTGAATGTATTAAGTAGGATAGTGTGATCAAAACCGCGCTCAGGATACACATGATTGACTTTAAACCACAGATATTTTAACATTCTTCTTTGTACGCTTTCTAACATGTTTTTATAATATTCATATGTCGGATTCCAAATAACAGAACAGTACTCGATCTTAGTTCTAACAAGAGAATAGTATAAAATTTTTATTGAATTTGGTTGACGAAATGATTTTGTGCTTCGGATAACAAAGCCTAGCATTCTATTGGCAGCTGCTACAGATTCAATAATGTGCTGATTAAAACGTAGTTCGCAATCAAACAACACACCAAGATCTTGAATTGTATAACAGCGTGTAAGAGAGTCGCCATTAATGGTATAGTTGTAATTAATTGGATTAGATTTCCTCGAATATGACATTACTTTACATTTAGATGTGTTTAAATGCAACTTGTTTAAACAGCACCATTGGTACAATTTATCTATATTGTACTGCAAAGTCAAACAATCAGTAGTAGACGCAATAGAAGTAAAAATCTTAATATCGTCAGTGAACATAAGCAATTCGCAGTTCATATTATATGCGACATCATTAATGAAAAGCAGGAAAAGCAATGGTCCAAGGTTAGACCCTTGTGGCACTCCAGACTTAGCAACAAAGGTTTGGGAATTATATCCACCATATGAGACAAATTGCAGCCGGTTCGTCAGGTAAGAATTGAAGAATGTGATAAGTGGATGACTAAATCCCAGACAATTTAATTTATTTAGCAATATTCCGTGATCTATACGGTCAAAAGCCTTTGACATATCTGTATAAATCACGTCGACCTGGCCTCGTTTGTCTACAACTTCGGAGATAAACTGTGTTAAATAACATAAATTTGTTAAAGTTGACCGTTTTTCAACAAAACCGTGTTGATATGGGGAAATGATATTTTTTATGCGGCCGTAAATACGATTATACAAGACCATTTCAAAAACCTTCGCAAGGTTGGATAAAATGGATATCGGTCTGTAGTTCATAGCATCAAACTGATCACCGCTTTTGAAAACAGGACATATTCTAGCAAGCTTCCACTCATCTGGAAACATAGAGTATTTGAGAGCTGCATTAAATATTGTCGTAAGAGGCCTGCTAAAAACGTACCTGCCGTCCCTTAAAACAAAGCTAGGTATTTGATCAGGTCCTGCAGTCATCTTATTGCTCAATTTACGCAATGCGCAGACAACTTCATCTTCAGTTATAGTAGATATGTTTATAGCTAAGCTACTCGACTGAACATTATGACTAACAGGGGCAACGGTAGAATCAATATATACGCTACTAAAGTATTCACCTAGGATATTAACAATATCTTGTGGATTTTTATATTCAACACCATCTTTTTTCATTTTTCCCGGTATTCTCGTAGTACCCTGTTTATTATTGATGTAGGACCAAAAACGTTTAGGATCATCTGTGACTGATTGTTCAACAGTAATGACATAGTGTTGATAAGCAGCGGCTATTTGAGTTTTGACTAGTGCTCTAATTTGTTTAAATTGTTGCGAATACCATACTGACTTAGTATTGATATATTTTTTATGAAATTTGGTTTTCAATTTAATACCGGGTGGCCATAAATATCTGAGATCCCGGTAGCCATGCAATTAGCTACTTATAATAATGTTGGTTAGCATTATATTTCAATTACGATAAGTATTGGTACCTATGTAATGTAATAAAATGCAATAAGAGGAGGAGAATGTGCCCCGGATTCTGCAGTTTAGCCTACGACTCGATTATAAAAATCTCCTGTTTCTAACTCCATTACTTATTGCAATCTGTAATAATTTTTGACAGATAGGAATTTCAGTTGTAATGACATTAATGACATTTAGTTTAGTTGAATTTATCACTTTAATAAAGCGGTGTTGATTCCAAAGGTAATGTGATATCAGATATTTATGGCCACCCGGTAGATAATATCTGGCGTATACCAGCGTGGATAGTTATTTGTTTTATTTTTGTATAGCGGGATATGTTTATCAAAAATCGTATACAGTATTCGATAAAATTCCCTACATAGATCGTTCGGATTTTCAATATTATTTAGTATATTCCAATCTGCATTTAACAAGTCTTGGTACAATGCTGGATAATTTGCTCTCTTGAAATTATACGATTTTTATATCCCTTTCACCGAGGAGTTTTTACTGAAGCCGATTTTATAGCAGTTGCAAACACTGTTCACGATTCTGGTGGTGTCGTAACACCCAGTAATTTCGAACCAAGCACTCAGCCTGATGGGGAAAATAAAGATGGTGGATGCAGCAATGCCGTCAATCAGCCATTTCGCACAGAAACCGTAACACCGCCTGTTGACAACTTACCCGTTCCGCAAGACCATCCATCTGTCTCCATAAGCCCAGTTCTACCTGCTGATATTTTACCTGTTCCATTAGTTCAAAAGAAAACATCAAAAAGAGGACGAAAAGCTGGTAAAGCTGCAGATCCCGGTACTTCCTGGGGACAGGAAAGCAGCTCGGATACCAATCAATCATCAATCAGCTCTGGGGAATCCATTATGTTGGATATAGAGGGCGACCAACCACCTGATGACCAAGATGCCTATTGCATGTTCTGCTGCAATAGGTATTCGGAAGACCATAGAGGAGAATTGTGGATTCGGTGCATCATGTGGAATGGTTGGGCTAATGATTGTCCTGGGTGTGAATATGACAACTATGTTTCTGACTTCTGTAAATGATTTCTCATACATTTAATATGGAAGCTCAGTGGGCCATATTACCCACCTACTTTGGTTAAAAATTAAAATATCTTTTTTCAAATAAACTCGTATATTTCATAAAAGTGCTTATTTATTCCTTTTTCATTTCAAATATTACTAGATTAGTTTAGGAACTAGAACATGATTTGGGAAAATATTGACATTTATTTTCATTTCTATAACAAAAAGATAAACAGGGGTTCCATATTAGCACCTTCTCCTCTAATAATAACCAAGTGCAAGGACCGAGTTCAGATTGGCTATGGAAAAAACCATCTGGTCCTCCACTTAACCCTAAAAATTGAATATAAAAATTTTATAAACATGAACGGCGATTCTACAAAAATAAAAGTATTCAATAAAGCAAAAAAAATAAGTAAGAGTGTGGCGTATCAGAATCCTATACCGCTGATCAGCAAACTAAGCAAGTACAGCTTACGGTGCTTCTTAAATCGTGAAGAAGGTTAGGCTTTAAGATATGGTGGTAGTTTATTGTAGATAGCAGCAACACCATATGCAAATGACCTCTCAAAAAATTCAGTAGGTACGGTGTGATTGTAGTGCTAAGTCTGCGGTGCCGTAAATTGAGGTTATGAATGTCAGATCTATATCTAAATTTTCTATATAAATAAGCTTTGAAAAACATTACGTTTTAAAAGAGACCAGCCTAATGTGATAACCGACGATGTTCAACCAATTAAGAGCACAGACTTTATGCGACACGTGTTCAAATTTTCTAATACCGTGTAAGTACCAGCGTATAAATTTAGTATTTTTTGCATTTTATAAGAATAATTTTTGACTATACACGAACTATATACAGTATCTCCGTAGTTGAACAGGGAAAGCACTAGTGAATTACACAGCATAACTTTAGTGCGAGTATCTAAAAAGTGTCTGTTAGAATATAAAAGTTTAATATTAGCGAAAGATATTTGAATTAGGTTATTAACATAAGTTCTAGATCGGAGATTAGAATCAGTAATGATTCCTGTAATCAATTTTAATTTTTACTTGACAATTTCATTTCTAACTTTTGGCCTGCCAAAAAGAAGAACGGCAGACTTACCGAGATTAATTTTCAAAACTTGACCTTTAGAGATATTAACAAGTGACATAAGATCAGCATTGACTAACGCATGTGCTACACAAATATTAGTTGGTTCAAATGAATAATACAACTGGTTATTATCTGCCTAAAAATGAGATTAACAACTACTAATGGAATTGGGCGAATTAGAAATATATATGGAAAACAGAAGTGGTCCTAAAATAGAACCTTGCGGCACTCCAATTAATTCCCTCGCATCGGAAAATTCAACGGATAAACGAACATGTAATCTATGAGACAGACAGTTATTCTCTGAATGTCATATTTTGGCAGTGGTCTATTATGATATGTTTTTCGGACTTTTTCCACTGTCTAGGGTGTAAATCACACAACGTTTCGGGAGTAGATCAAAACTCCCGAAACGTTGTGTGATTTACACCCTAGACAGTGGAAAAAGACAGTTATTAATTAATTGTGCAGTGTTAGAAGTGAATCCAATAAAAGAAAGAATAGCCAACAGCATGTCATGATTTATAGTATCAAATGCTTTTGTGTAATCGAATAATACAAGAATAGTTAATTTATTTTTATCAAGTCAGAAATAGTGTCGTCTGTAATATTTAAAAGAGCCGTTGAAAAACTACGTCCAGACCGAAACCCAGATTGAGCATCTGGAAAAATTTTATATTTAATGTCGGTAACTTCATTTTACCTTGCAGTGTAGAGGCTGGTGCTTTATACGCTTGCATCTGGCGGTACAATGCTCAACTTGCCCCGGATTCGGGTTACAAAGTTGGAGCGCGCCTTTTGTGCTTACGCAGCAACCATTGTGTGAGGTGTGAGTCATGGCGACGTGTTGACCTTGTTACTCTATCTCATAGGTCTGTGGTTCTGAGTAAAGCAGTTAATTTGGTGCCCAACTGTGAATGGTCTCACCGAGCCCGATTCCAATCGCCAAAGCTGCAGAAGGATTCCGGCCCCCGCGGGATTTGAAACGAGGACGTGCTTAATGCAAGCCTAGCGCTTTTCCAACTGTGGTACCCGACTTCGTAATTATTAGTAATTATTAAATCAATAGGAGCAGCAGAGCTTGCCGTAATTCTAGTTGACTTATCAATAATTAGAATAAGAACAAAAATTTCAAGTAAGGCGGTATAGTTATTAATGATACGAGTACGAAAACACAAGCTTAAAGTTCGAGGGTGTTGTTATGCAACTCGACTGCGTCGAGTTGCATAGACACCCGAGATACTTTAAGCGTTTTCGCAAGAGTGTCATTCAAAATTTTTTCTGTTGACCAACCACATTGGTCAGGGTCGCTATGGATATGTTTTTTATTTTATAAACGAAAATGTCAAAGTCAAATCAAATTCCTGAAAATATTTTAAAGAAAGGCAATCTGCGAGAAAATTTGTTGCCCGTGAAGTCTAAAGCTGCTTACGAGAAGGTTTATTAAAATTTTGATGAGAAAATAACAAAGTCTTCTCGGTAACAGAAGAGGTAATTCTTGCCTATTTAGACGAGAAGGTAAGTTTGCGCCTGATCATGTAAGTAAAATTACTTCTGGTTTTTATTGAGTTGGTTCCATTTTTATACGTCAAAACACTTCAGGGATAATAGATATTCAAGAAAATATTTGGCGACCAAAGAATTACAAGAATTGACTAATAATTTGTCAGATACTGAGACTTTAGCGATGAAGATGAAGGCGAGGCTGAAAGAATTGACCTGGATGACCATACCAGTGGATCAGAACAGTCTGAAGATGAAGATTTCCAGAATCAAGAGAATATGGAAATATAAGAGTGATTACCAGTTTTACATTGCCAAAGATGAAGGTAATATTTGGAAGAGCACTCCAGGAACATCACATAAAGTCAAAGCCAAAAATATAAGCTGCCTGGATTCAAAGTTCACCGAAAAATGTGTCGGCCAGATTGGGATCCTTTTTAAAATTTATAACCACGGATATGACTGACCATATAGTTTATTTTATTTGTGATCTCTACATAGAATATATTTTGTTCGTAGGAGGAAGGATATGATTTAGTTTTGTTAGAATCACGTCTATTTACATTTTATTTTTGTACTCTTACGAAATTAGGATGAAGAAATTCATTTAATTTTGTTAGAATTACGATTTATTTTATGATTGTACGCTATTATTTTATGCTTATGGCATGCAGTGCCGCTGCGCGCCCGGTCATGTGATTTTTCAAAGCGCGCCTGCCCGAGGGTTAAACAAATAAATGTAACACTTCAAGAAACAAAAACGCATTTAATAAACCCTTATTGTTGCTATATTTGTTTTGTGGAAAAAAGG
The DNA here is from genome assembly GCA_940337035.1 of Agriotes lineatus. Taxonomy (NCBI): domain Eukaryota; kingdom Metazoa; phylum Arthropoda; class Insecta; order Coleoptera; family Elateridae; genus Agriotes; species Agriotes lineatus. The sequence goes on from CALNHX010001083.1 coordinate 75,877, forward strand.
ATGCATCGGCCGGGAATCGAATCCTGGCCACCCGCGTGACAGGCGAGCACTGTACCCCTGCGCCAACCTCTGTTGTTCAAATAACGCGCTACTGTAATGAAATATGAACATACTGAATCACCCGAGCTAATAGCACACGGCCACAGCAGCTGTCACATCATAACCCACGGTTACAGATGCTCCGATCCGCTGCTTAAAGGTTTATTTAAATTAAAACTTTTTCGTACTCTTTTTGAAAATAAAAACCGGCCTACGATCTAAGTCTAAAAATTAGCAAAATTTTAAGCCATCATACAATTTAATCGGTCCAGTATCTTCGGAGGAGATAACGAACAAACATAGAAAGAAAGAAAGAGAGCAACGATTTTGTGTGCTTAGGCAGATAAAGTACGCAAAAGTCGCTATTTTATCTGCTTAGGCAGATAAAGAGACACTTTTACCTTGTCAATAAAGACACATAAGTTGTCACTTTTGTGACGTTTGCGGATAAAATTATTTTAAACAAATATCTAAATAATAAAATCCGGTAGTCGGGCATTACTGCGCATAAACACATAGTGCTGAAAGAGAGCGTCACGTGACACTATTAACAGTCATTGATTGGTTGTATCTGGATCTGTCTGATTTTGATACTAACATAGAAATGGGAAGAAGCCGAGTAGCGCAGATGGGTAAGCGCTTACCTTGCATTAAGCAAGTCCTTGGTTCGAATTCCGCAAGGGCCGAAATTCTCCGCAGCCTTGCAATTTGAACCGGGCTTGGTGAGACCATTCACAGTTGGGCACCAAATTAACTGTGCTCTACTCAGAACCACAGACCTAAGAGATAGAGTAACAAAGCCAACATAACACACACACACATCTCACACAATGGTTGCTGTGCAAGCACAAAGGGCGCGCTCCAACCTTGTATCCCGAATCCGAGGCAAGTTGAGCATTGTACCGCCAGATGCAAGCACATAAAGCACCAGCCTCTACACCGAAAGGTAAAACGAGGTTATCAATTATACATACATACATAGAAATGGATTATTCGGAATTTGAAACTAACCCTGATTTTCAAGCATGTTTTATACTAGGATTTGTATTTTAAACCTCACAAGTTTTACCCATTGGTAGAGCTTCTGCTTAGGAACATGGTGGTATACTTAGTTCAATATCTGTGAAAAGTGGATTTGTCGGCTTTTAATACTAGACGATTCAATTTAGAGGATAATAAATGACGCCTAATGCTAAAGAAAAGCTTGGTAGTTTTAAATTAACCCAGAGCTTTTCACTATTAGAATTGATTTTAATTATGCTATACCTGATAAAGAGTTTTTATATAAAAGCTACCGTATCTCCACGTGAATTACGATCTCTTCGAGTTAAAGAATATTCAGTTATATTAACATTCTTACTAGGTAAATTATTACAAAGCCTGAGCTCACCTACAGCAATAACGTCATAAAAATTATCAGTTACGTGTTCACAAAATTCATTAAAATTTGCAGACAACGAACGAACATTCCAATGCACCAATCTCAGGTTAGCACTCAAGATAGTACTTCTCATCTGCAACGAAGACGATTAAGTACTAAGACAAAATAAGTATCAGATTCAAAACCTAGATAAACAGAGATTAGCAAATGCCCCTACATATTATATTACAAGGACGCACAAAACACTAAATGCAGCAATTACTACAATTATATATGGTGAGTCGGGAGGAACGGACCAACCCCCAGGAGTGTATTATACAGGGTGCCCGGATTTCGTAGGGACAACATGGGTAACTTTTGTATTTGAAGAGATAGAGAGATGGTTAAATTAGCAAAAAGGTGCAGGTTTGAGAGCTCATTAAGAATCCATCTTCAAATTTTACTTGTCATGGCCCACTGGTCTAACATTAAAAAAGAACAAAATCTCCTCATTTCTTTTATATGCTATAACTTTTTTGTTACTTAAGATATTGAGATGCGATTTGAACTAATTTGCATCATGGTCATTTAAATACTTTTATTGGCACTTAATAAAATCAATTTTATTTGTGTAAATTTTTAGTAATCTAACCTAACCTCAAAATTTTAAATTGGTACCGTGCAATTTTTTTTACTCTTTTAAGAGAGGATTTTTTTCTGAATGCAATGATGTATTACATGATATGGAAACTTCTGTGAAATTATGTTTCGAAACAAAAAGCAGGCTTATCATCATACGTGCCTGTCAGTAGTGTGAGTGTTATTACTTCAACTTATAATGGAAAATTTAGAAAATATGATGTATTTTGTGCGCATATCAAGAACGTAGAACTTACACGTCAAACATACGGAACACACTGACACTACTGGAAGGCACGTATGATGATAAGCGTGCTTTTTGTTTCGAAACATAATTTCAGAGATAACGTAATAAATTTTTAAAAAATTATTGTGATCATGGCACTAGTGATTTCTGCCTGTAAAAAGAATAAACTGTTTTTCAAAATTTTGAAGCAGTTTCCATATCATGTAATACATCATTGCATTCAGAAAAAAATCCTCTCTTAAAAGGGCCAAAAAAATTGCACGGTACCAATTCAAAATTTTGAGGTTAGGTTAGATTACCAAAAATTTGCACAAATAAAATTAGTTTTAGTAAGTGCCAATAAATGTAATTAAATTACCATGCAAATTAGTTCCAATCGCATCTCAATATCTTAAGTAACAAATCAGTTACGGAATATAAAAGAAATTAGATTTCGTTTTTTTTTATTTTAGACAAGTGGGCCATGACAAGTAAAATTTGAAGATGGATTCTTAATGATCTCTCAAACCTGCACCTTTTTGCTAATTTAACTATCTCTCTATCTCTTCAAATACAAAAGTTAACCATGTTGTCGCTACGAAATTCGGGCACCCTGTATATGTAAAAATAATGTAAAAAAACTCAAATTTTGTTATCCGATTTTCATTTGTTCTCAAGTTATAGCATTACAAAAAAAACAACTTTTTATGGAGAACTTAACTGAGTTTTCGTAAAACATTTTTGTTAATTTAAGATGTAATCATTTGCAAACAATCGACAAATGCACGATTTATTACAAAGGAATAATCTGTATGGGGATTTTTTACGACGCTGTATCTTGAAAACAAATGAAAATTGGATAACATGTGAGTTTTTTACATTATTTTCACGTGTATAATACACTCCTGAAGTTTGGTCCGTTCCTCCTGATTCACCCTATATAAGAAACAAAGCAATTTCAAAACAAAAACTAAATAACCAGCAAAAAACCAAAATATAGGTAACGCAACAATTTGCTAAATCTATACATATACCGGGTGTCAACGAATTTATTAGACAAGTCATAACTTCTAGAGTATTAGGTGTATCAAAATGAGATTTGGTATACTCGTAGCTAAATGGTATAGGGAGAGGATAGGTATTATGCATCTTGGCTATCCATGGCACACTTGACAAAAGAAAATAAATTATTATCCAGTATTTTTCTGAGAAATATTTAATTTATGAGCTTATTTTTAATCCAATCGCAAATAAATTAGTATCGTTAGATTGGCCAAAATATCCTCTTTTCGGAAAGTGCTTGTCAAAAAAGGGTCGCCATTTTAAAAAAAATAGTTAGACACGAAAATGTTATTTTGTCAACTTGTCGTATTCCTATCTATCATACTAATTACTAAAACTTTGCGATTGTAATTTTCTGACATCACCTGAGGTCCTTAGATTAGTTTGCGTCCAATCATGGCCACCTAGATGCAATACTAAAAGTGTCTCTAAAAAAATCAAGTAGGCTTAAAAAATGTCTAAAATGTCACATTCTGATCGAGAATTGTCTCAGAAATCCAAAAATATAAAAATATACAGGGTGTTCCATTTGAAAATTCGAAACCGGAGCCATTTCCGGTAAAACCGGAAGTGACCAGAAAGTGAAAAATATGCGAAATCTTTCCTCCCCCTATACCATTTGTCCATACCAAATCTCATTTTGATATACCTAATACTCTAGAAGTTATAACTTGTCTAATAAAATTGTTGACACCCGTATAAAGGAAAGTCATAACCCTGACTAATCAACGCAGAGCCGAAACCAGTGGTACTAGAAACTTGACATTTGGGTGCAAGGTTCAATTTGTTACGTAAGGTAGTGCTAAGAAGGGATTTTTTGAAATTCGACCCCTAAGGGGGTGAAAACGGGTAAAATGTGTTTTCACGAATTCCTCACTATCTCTTACACCCGATAAGATATCGATTTGGTGTTCACTTGCAAAGATTAACAATGCAAATACCTGGAAACGTATTTCAGGATTTTGCCTTAATCAACCCCAAAAGGTGCAAATCTGGATTGGGGGTGAATTAAAGAACCTTTCGGATCTTCCATGTTTATTGAGTTAGAGCATTCTTTTTTGGCATATAGATGTATTTTTAAAATATTGAGAAAGGGGTTTAAGGGAATTTAAAAATTATAACCCTAAAGGGGTAAAAGGAGGAAAAACTGAAAAGGGGAAGGGGGGGTTAAAAAATTTTTTTTGCTGTGAGTTCCATTTCACAATAAAATGGGTTAAAAGCGATTTTTTTAAATTCCGCCCCTACGGGGCTGAAAAGGGGTAAAATGTGTTTTCACGAGTTCCTCAATATCTCTTAGACCCGACGAGATAGCGACTTGGTGTTTACTTGCAAATATTATCAAAGCAAAATTTGCTTTACCTAGAAACGTATTTTAGAATTTTGCCCTAATCAACCCTAAAAGTGCAAATCTAGATTGGGGGTGAATTAAAGAACCCTTCGTATCTTCTATGTTTATTGAGTTAGAACATTCTTTTTTGGCACATAGATGTATTTTTAAAATATTTAGAAAGGAGTTTAAGGGAATTTGAAAATTTTAACTCTAAAGGGGTAAAAGGAGGAAAAACTATTAAATGGGTTGAAAGGACTTTTTTTAAATTCCACCCCTACGGGGGTGGAAAGGGGAAAATGTGTTTTCACGAGTTTCTCAATATCTCTTAGACCCGATGAGATAGCGGCTTGCTGTTTACTTGCAAAGATAATCAATGCAAATACCTAGAAACGTATTTAGACGTTTCCCCTAATCAACCCCTAAAGGTGCAAATCTGGATTGGCATTGAATTACAGAACCCTTCATATCTCCTATGTTTATTGAGTTAGGACATTCTTTTTGGCATATACAAATTTCTCAATATTTCATAAGGCCCTATAATGTAACAATTTGGTTTTACTTAAAAGGTTACCTATAGAAGTTCCTAAAAACGTAATTCAGGATTGTGCACAGATCAAGGTGAGAATTTGGTTTCAGGGGTAAATTATAGAACCTTTCGTATTTCCTGTGGTTCCTGATGATCATGGTTTTTGGGCATGTGTTTTTTAAATTTTTAAAAAGTGGTTTAAAGTTTTTATTCTAAATTTCATTGTGAAAGGAGTAAAAATGGGGTAAAAGTAAAAAGAAGTTAAAAAAGAGGTTAAAGTTATTGATTTTTTTCTGTGTCCAGTTTAGAATAAAATAGAAGGATTTCCGAAATTCTACCTCTCAGTAGTGTTGCTACAATTTATGAATACAACATTTAATAAGTACATTTATTATTTATATTTTCATTGTTATACTAAACCTATAGTTTTATCAATCTATATAAGGAGAACGACAATTACATATACATTTCCAGGGGATACGTGCAGCATAAAAGGGTTATGGAGAACTTTTTTCGGAAGAATATTGTTTCCTTTTTACCTACAATATTGTTTTGCAGCGTTTGTTGGTTTAGCGTATTGGGTGAGAGAGGAGGGGAGCATTCTAGAATTCGTTTAGGATTTAGAAGAAAAAACATTTGTAGTCCGTACGAAGAACGGGTATCTTGCTAGTAAATTTATAAAAACTAACAGTAATCTAAGCAGTAAACTAAGCAGTGTCTTGCTAATAAACATTAAGCATCACATTTTGTATTTAATCTTTCTCCAACTTGACCATATCACGCACAGGTAGTTTCTTTCCATTTTTATCTACAAAAATTGTTTCATTGTTAGTCCAGACTTTCCTGCGACCAAATTTTCAGATGCACAAGCAACAATATCTATCCTGGCTTTGGAAAGGTCCTCTTTAATGACTGCTGATGACCCACAGTAGTTCTTTTTCTATTTATTATTAACAAATTTCGGTATCTATAACTGACAAATGTTATTATAATACCACGGTGCTTAGTTGACTACCACGGAAAAGCTCTGTGACATCTATTTATGTGGTCCGTAATAAGCTGCATACAAAGTTTATCACTAAAAATATCAAGTACGACCTTCTCCACGTCTTAATTTTTGTTATCAATGTTGTTATGCCTACTGAATTGTTCCAGTCCATCAATTGTTTTATTTAATTGGGCATTTCCTTCTCAAGTGCTTCTAACACCTTTTCAAACTTGTTTCTTGGTTTTTTCTAGTATCTGCAAGTTTTTCTGCTAAATCTTTTAAATTGTTCGTCCCCAAAATATTCTTCAATACTATTTTTAACTTGATTTTTAATATCAACACCCTGATTCTGTGTAAAAACCATTGCGTTTTATCCACTTTGCAACAAGAAAGGCAACTGAATATGGTTGATTTATTAGTTTAGGTAGGTATATCGAATTTTGGAATTCGCAAAACACACTCGTACACGTCTAATTTCGTCTTTGCTTCATAGCAGAATGTAGAATCCAACATAATAATTTGCTTTGCTTGACGGCACTCTGAGAGCGAACCCGTGAGCTGAATTGGCTGATTTTGGTGTCAATCGACTCAGGGCGACGCAAGTAAGCCAGTAGTAGGGTTTTCAAAATTTTATAAGTGACTTTTTTTATGTGGATTTTCTAACCTCAGAATTAACTAGACACACAAAATGGATCACTCTTGTACAAATTATTATTTCGCGCCCAATTTGGGAGCAGAATGCTAGTAAGGAAATACTTTATGCCAGACACATTATAACTCATATCTTTCCAATCATATAATATAAATATAATTTACAAGCATAATAAGTCATACAACTTTACTTCTAATTGACTAATTAACTTGACATTTTTATGTACCACCTTATTCAAATATATAGACAAGGCTTGGACTAACAACATCACCACAAGGTTCTTTCAAATGTCTCATATGCGTCTTCATATGTTTAACTAAATTACTTTTTTCAGCTGTTTTATACTCACAAATTCAACATGAGTAAGGTTTTTCTCCGCTATGTATCCTCATATGTCAAACTAAATCACTTTTATGAGCTGTTTTATGCTCGCAAATTAAACAAGAATAAGGCTTTTTTCCTGTATGGACCTTCATGTGTTGATTTAAATTACTTTTACGATTTGCTTTAAATCCGCACACTGAACAGGAATACGGTTTTTCTCCTGTATGAATATTCATATGTTCAAGTAAATGACTTTTACGAGTTGCTTTATAATCGCACACTGAACATGTATAAGGCTTTTCACCTGTATGTATCTTCATGTGTTTAATTAAATCATTTTTCCGAACGGTTTTATACTTGCAAATTGAACATGAATTAGGTTTTTCTCCTGTATGGATCTTCATGTGTTGATTTAAATGACTTTTACAAGTTGCTTTAGATCCGCACACTGAACATGTATAAGGTTTTCCACGTGTATGTATCTTCATGTGTTTAATTAAATCACTTTTCCGAACTGTTTTATACTTGCAAATTGAACATGAATAAGGTTTTTCTCCTGTATGTATCTCCATATGTTGAACTAAACGACTTTTCTTAACTGCTTTATAGTCACAAATTAAGCACAAATAAGGTATCTGTCCCGTATCTGTTCTCGTATGGTTAACTAACTCATGTTTTGCTACTGGTTTCTTTTTGCAACTAGAACACGAACTCTTGTCTTCTGCTTTATTTTCACAGACCTTGCAAATAAATTGATCTTCTAAAATGCTTTCGCTTGCTGTACATGTAGCAAGCAATACATCTTTCACATCAATTTCCTCCTGTTTGATATTCAATCCATGATAAGCTGTGTTGTCAATACTGCCTTCAGTGCCTTCCATAATCTCTTGCTTTACATGAAAGTTTGCTATTACTTGTTCTTGTGATGCGGTTGCCGTTGCACTATGGAAATTACTATCAGGTAATTCCTGCTTCACATCCATTGTGATTCTGAAAACAAACAGGGGAAGGAAAATGTAGTTAGGTTAAGTTGCTTGTGTTTATATGTAAGACTCAAACTCGAATTTGCTCAATTTCCGAATGGAATGCTCAGTCTGGGAACTATATGTAAAACCTAAATTCGCCATATTGTCGAATTAATTAGCTCAATTGCAGCATTAGCTAAATTTATTTCGGCAGTTGAGGAAATTCGGTATCTGTGTTCAGCATGTGTATATTTTAAATTTCCCATAACTGAGTTCTGATGTGTTTACTTACGTTGTATAATGTGATATTCGAAGTAGCAACTAATATAGAAACAGTCTAGCAGTAAAAATGACGGATCACTACACAAACCACCATTTTAAAAACAACATGAATTATTATATCAAGTGCAATTCAAATGAACTACTTTCACGTAAAGGGTGTTCCACTAGCGGATATTCATATAGTAACCATATAAAGTACGTTTTTTTCCTATAAAAATTTTCAAGGTCAAAGAATTTAGGGTTTATGTTGGCATAACTTGGATTTCTTTAAAAAATATATGTTGGTGAAATTTGTTTTAGTAACTTTATAGAACTAAAAATTGGTGGGAAATTTAAAATCTGGCATTAAAGTTCTTTGTATACATCAAAAGCTCTTGCTAATCTTTCGTAAACGTCTTCTTCTGGTGTGTTAGAATGCAGATCCAACAGTTCCTCTGCACACTTCAGAAATGCTTTTTTACATTTAACTTTAAAAGATTACTTTTTTACGCGTATTCAGTTTCAAAAAAAAGCTGACAATTTAATTTTAAATGTCAAAATTACACAAGTCGTTTACAGGAAAACCTGACGAAAATAAATTTTCTAATAATTTTAAGAAAGTAGTTTTGCCAATTTTATCTTGACCTTGAAAATTTTTATAGGAAAAAAACGTACTTTACATAACATAACCACCGTTTTAACTGACCAGAAGGTTTTTGTTATCATTTCATGTGAAAATATTCCAGAAACACATGTCAACCATATATCTAATACTTACTATATTGCTAACGGCTATGAGTGGGAAACTCACCGATGAAGTGAGACACACAACCAACTCCTTCATGTATACGGTGAGTTGTGCGCAGGCCCTACCAGCAATATATGTGTATTATATATATGTTGTCAACTATTTGTGTTAGAACTGGCAATGTAATTACGTAATTAGTATTACTTATTAATTTTAACACTACAATGTATGATATAGAAAGTGATAGTAAACATTTTTGGACAAGATGGCTGTGGAATTTCAGTTGCACGTCCCACTACGTTATATAAACTTGAATGCTGTATTTAGAGAACCTCGTTCCAAAAATATAATTTGATTTAAAAATCAGATGTTTTTGTGAGAACAGTACATTGTGTATCTAGGACGAAAAGCGAAACATTCGCAGACGACTGTGAATATTGTTGGGCGAGGCGAATGGCGAGCTCAACAACACAGGAGTCTGGGAATGTTGCTTTGTGTCCAAGATAAACATACTATTTTTCCGCCGATCGATACGAGTAACTAAAAAACTTGGGAAATAGTACTCGAATATTCTCTGCATAGGCCGGGAATATTATTCCTGTATAGTTTTATTGTAAGTTACCTAGCAACGGCTGATGTAGTGGAATGTTTGAATTATTCTTGTACAGTTTTATTGCAAACTAGCTGACCCGGCAAACGTTGTTCTGCCCAAAAATAATTTGTCTCTGAAACCCCGTTTAACCACTATAGAGTTTTAATTTTATATCATGTCCATCGCCATTTTCTAGCTGTAACCCGCGACTTCGTACGCGCGATGTTCGTTATTTGTGTATTAAATAATAACTAATTATTTTCTGTCATCCCATCCTATCCCGTCCCTATCCCCGTACCGTCCCGTCCCGTCCCGTCTCCTCCCCTACCATCCCATCCCTTCCCGTCCCGTCCCTTTCTATCCCTTCCCGTCTCGTCCAGTCCCGTCTCTTCCCGTCTCGTCCAGTCCTATCCCGTCTCGTCCCCTCCCGGCAAACGTTGTTCTGTCCAAAAACAATGTGTTTCTGAAACCCCGTTTAACCACTATAAAGTTTTAATTTTATGTCATGTCAATCGTCTTGGACTTAAAAATAAATGCCGTTTTCGCAATCAACTTTAAAAAAAACTTCAATAACGTTGTGCTGCCCGAACATTGATTTGCCTGCTATTAACGGGTTCAGCAAACGTTTTTCCGATATTCGAATTTTTTATTTCTTTCATTTTAAAAGCATGCTAATACGACTATTTTCATTATCCGTAGCGCGCTGGTCATCATTGCGGTTCGCATGTAAAGTACATACCCACGCAGCTGACTGTCTTCGACTATGTTAGCTCGTCGTGCCTCTGGCATTGTAACAGACACTATAAAACGACACGGAATTGTTTTCACAATCACTTGTGCACCAACCAAATTTGAATGTCTGACTGACTGACTGACTGACTATCTGCGGCGACTTATGTAAAGCATTTGGAATTACATAAATTGCTATTAGTGTCTTATTTCTTCCGCTTTCGGTTACCTGATGCGGATAATGACATTATGGGGAAAACCCTTCAAACCATTAAGCACAGGTGTGACTGCAAATAGAAACAACACACTTTCGATATTTTCCAATTTTCCGGCTTTCTCTTTGGATTTTCTTAATTTTTCTTTCCTTAAGAACCTTCTACAAAGTGTTAGAAAACTTAAAAAAAGATGAATAAATTCGGTAAAGTCGTTTTCAAGTTATGGCGTGACCAAGGGAAATAGGGATTCATTTTTATATACATTGTTATGATACACTAAGGGTAGTTGCAAAATAAAAATATAAAAATGATGAATTTGGAAGATTATCACAATCAAATTTTGAGGTGTTTAGATAAGATTGAATTTTAATTTTAAAATGAATCATGAAAATTAATTGAGACAATGAGTAAGGCAATTTGATAAGTAAATAGCAATTGAGTATTCAATTTTGATGGTTGAGTTCAATTTTAATAAAGTTTCAAGCCAAGGTTACAATTATTGACAAATGTGCTTGCGATAATAATAAAGAATTGTAGCATGTAATAATATGACATTAATATTTTTAAGAAGGCAAGAAGAATTGTAACTACGAGAGATATAAAATTTGTTTTAGTTAGAAAAAATAAAGAAACTCATAGAAAATGTATATCGAATTTTGAAATAACTAATTTTGAGAATAAAAAGTTTAAAATTATGCCTTATTTTGTATAATAGTTTGGTAAAATACAAAATAAAAGGGCTATTAACAAATCTACGTGGTGAAAATATGAAAATTTGAAAATATAACCTGGAATTAATAAAACCATACAATCGGCGAAGAGATTGTGCAATACAGTGAATTGGAAATAAATAACACAGAAGATTAGTACATTATTTGAAGGAATTTGGATTTATTGATACATGCAAGATATAATTAGGATTCATTGGTGACGTTGGTGGTTGCATGGAAGACGGGTCAAACATTTAAAAGAAAGTTGTCAGAATTAGCTGCTTGATTTGGGCAGTTTTTGTGGGTATTGCTGGATACAGAGTACTATCTGAGGAGTAAAGAAGGTTAGATTGGGATCATCAATAATAATACTGAAACTTACCAGGAATCGATTGAGTGACGGTGACATTTATAAAGGCAGCAGGACTGGATTCTACGAACAGTAGGAGTTATTGACAGGTTAGATGCGGTTTGAAGGTTGACGGACCATCATAGTTGTGACTATTGGAGGAATAAGCGGTAGTAGTTGCAGACTGTGAACATCGGGAGCTGTGGACGTTGGGAGCTGTTGGTAATTGGATATTTGAAGTAAAAGCTGGAGAAGTTTTAAGGTTTGTGTTAATAATTCATAAAAGCATTTTGAATAACAAACAATAAAAGAAAGAGTGAAAATAAAAATAATACAGTACTTACTTTGGTGCATTGATTAATAGATATGTCAATGTAAAGGATAATTGTCAATACTTGGTTTGATTAAATGTAGAAGTCAAGTTGACAGTTAATGTCATTCAGTAGTCATTAAATAGAATTTAAACTTCAACTAATAGATAACTAATTTGGCGAACCACCCTGATAAAAGTACTCAATTGAAATAATTAGTTAAAAGTAAAATTTAACATAATTGATTTGAAAAAGAAATTATATGGCTAATATTAATTAAAATTTGCATCTTAAGCATTGAGTTATTGCATTAATTAAGGGCAAGCTCAAAGAGGAGCTATTGCAAAAGTATTGGTCGCCCAACGTGATGCATTTAAGCCATTGCATTAATTAAGGGCTCAAGCTCAAAGTGGAGCTACTACAATATAGATTACCTAGCAACGGCTGATGTAATGGAATGTTTGACTTTGCTCAACAAAATTTTGTCAATAATGTGTCAGTTCTAGTACGATTGGCGGAAAAGTAATTTTAATAAGCACACCTTGTAAAATGAGTCAAACTGACAGATGAATTCATTGTATGTCAGCTGATGTATGACACGGATTTCCGTACGCACCCTTGTTAAAAAAAATATGGTAGCTGGTTATAGGTTTACACAAAGCAGTTCCTGATGGGCTCGCATCTAGTTCTCTAATTCTGAAATAAAAGAGTAGATAATCTTAGCAGTTTAGAAGTCCAGGCCGACTCGGTTACGTCCATCTGGTTTCCACAATTGTGTTTCTGTTTCATACGTGAAGAGAACTTTGGTTCACTAATGTACATTCTAACCAGCATGAGCTCTATAACCTGGCAGATCTATGCTGCAGGATAAGCCGAAATACTTGGGCAGGACGTCTAGAATTTAAACTGACTTCTCTTAAGATCTATTCACACATATCAGTGCAGTGTCAGTGCCGCGTCCGCTCAGTTCCGTGAAAATAATACTTTGAATTTAACCGACGCATCTTCACATGTCCGGCACTGTGCCGTATTATAGCCCTCAGTGTCAGTGCAGCTTCCGTACCATGATTTTATATATCGTGGCCGATGATATTTTTGCAATTTAACGGACGTGTTTTAGTGTATAGTTGATTAGTCGTTTGTGCGTATTTGCGAATATGAATGACGAACAACTTATAGATAGAACTGGTTCGGAATTATCCTGTTCTTTATGATCTATCTAATCCAAAATATATGGACAGAAGTTTGAAACTCAATATTTGGAATAAGATAGGAAGCAATATGTTCAAACAGTCTTCAGACATTCTAAAATACTCAGAAAATGTCGTTGCATCATCAATTAATTCCTTGTATAGAGTAGCAAACTTTCCTTCACCTTCTCTTTTCTTCCATACCTCATGCACCCACTTCCACTTTTTCTCTTAATGCACTTCCCGTTCCTCGTCATTCAAAATTATAGCAATCATTGTCAATTCCCTATCCGTATACAGTGCCATTTGGCGAATCACTGACTGAACACTGACCAAACTGTACGGATATGTGTGCATAGTCGTCACCGATACGTCACGGATGTCACTGACACGGAAGTAACGCAAATCTGACACGGCACTGATATGTGTAAATAGACCTTTAGTCTTTATCTGTTTTAGCACTTACTCTGTAGCTGTACTTGATTTTAGCAATTTTACTTTTATGCTCAAGATTAAATTCTGATTACTTTACCTTTTTAATCCTCGGGGGGTATCTCTGGTCTAAGGTTGTCAACAGCTAAAGTAAGAGTGATTCGAGTCAAGTTATACGGATTTTTATTTTGCTTAACTAGATTTACAAATTAAAATATGTTTAAAATTATTTACAAAAAAAAATAACAAAGTAAAATTCTTCCTGGGTTCTCTGCGCTACGGTCGGATCATAAAATTGAAGGGCGGTGTTCTGCAGCGATAAATAGGAAATGTCCTACCCCCCTGTCTTGTGATTCGAATAGCTGTAATTAGATCAAAATTAAACAATTTAACTTCTGCTCGTTCCCGGGTTTCTCCAGAAATTTGGGCTTGATTAAGTAAAAGCGGAAACGATTCATTGGCAGTTAACAGCCACCCCAGGTTGAACAAACAAGTACGCTCGCATAAGCTAAATAAATTTAGAAATTTCAGCACCGAAGGACAACCTTGGCTGTCCGTTCCATTAAGAATTCTCCGACGAAATTTGAGCGGCCGCGGTGCGTGCTCGGCTTACAATTCAAATACTATGCTAGCTCTCGCCTTGCGAATTAAACTGAATTTAGGCCGCTTTGAACCTTGGGCTGGTGGATTTTTGCGGCGAACTGTTTGGAGAAATTATTTATTAGCAGGTTGGTTTCACGGGCTGCTGGACAGGTATCTAGGTCAAGTTTAAGCAGCAATATTTTCCATTGCGCTGGAAGATTAACAGGACAGGGTAGGTTATGAACAGGATTGCTTTGTCAGTTTTACTAACCGGGGCAAGGGAGGTTTCTGGTCAGGTAGTTCGGGACAGGGTTCTTGTTTTATCAGACAGGTATCTGGACTGGAGATGACTGGAGAATCCCTTTGGGCCCGAGAACCCAAGAGTCCTCGGCTGGGGCTCAGGTTCTGGTCTGGATTCTGAAGGGAACGAGTTAGGTTTCTGTTCGGACTGAGCGCACATCGCTCTTTTATACGATTCAGTATCTCCTTCCACGTCACTTTCCTAGAAAAATCTAAGAGGGGCTAAACGTTATACTTCGGTGCAGACGAAAAGTAGGGATGCGCGGATCAAGCGGCGCGGCGAAGATTGCTTAACTCGTCGGTTTATACCTAACCGATATCGGACTATCAGCAGTATCTCTCTTCAAGTTTTTCTTACCCTCCGCGTTGCCCCAAATGTTCGCGCGTCACGAATTTTTGTGGCCGTGATAGCGCCTGCACATTGATAACGACCATTAAAAAGTTCTAAAACAATTTGGAGGCACGTGTGCCCTCTAAAAGTATACAAACCTGCAGAAGGTTCACATTCTCCGGCTAGCTCACTTCTCGGCAACAATTTAAATAAAATGTGGGTTCGTATTTTCACTTCATACATATGGGTAAGGTTCAATAGAATACAAAGTGGGCGCCAGCAATTTAATAATTGCATTTAACTAACATAACATAGGTATATATTTATATTTACAAATGGAAAATCGGAAATGTATATTCTGTACCTTTTAAATTATATATTAAATCATAGGTACATAATTAGAATTAAACAATTGAATGAAATGTTTTAAATCCGATCTTAAGTATAATCGGAGAGCTCTCCCTGGTTATAAAATATAGGTTGTTAAAAACTATATATCTAATTAGCTGTTATAATTAAAATTTAGTATAACAAATGTTCAAAATTCATACTGATAAGCAGTAATGTTTACATGCAAATCGGTAGTGACAGTTTAGAGTTATTTAGCAAGATTTAAGGTGTATTGACAATGAGGTAAGTCAAAAAAAACCAGTTAGATAAGGACAGGGGTTTATAGTTGAAGTTTTAGGAGCTTCCGCTGCGCAGAAAGCCACATCTGTGCACTGCAGTGTCGAGCAATAACTGCACCGTACTTACTGGGTCAACTTGGGGTAGGAAGCTAATAAAGGCCAGCCAAGGGGGCAGAGGCTCCTTGAGGGAGTTGCAGATGGTGCACCAGGTCCAAGAAGGTAGATGGACGGCAATGGTACCTCAACCAGTTTGAGCAGTGCGGTATGCCAAATAAGATAGAGGATTACTCTGCGATGCTGAACTGGTGGAAGACATCCAGGTAAACAAGGCTCTTTGGGGGAATAGCTGAGAGCGCACCAGGTCCGATTAGACGAAGGGGTGGTGTCGGAACCTCAATCCGTCGAGCAGAGTGGTATAAAAAAAAGCTAGACAAGCATTCACAGGTAAGACGCTGGATTAAATAATTAGAATTGCACCTACCAGCTAAGTGAGCTGCCTTTCTTAAGAAACGTCGCACCATGTGCTTCGGAAAATGTCAGAAATAACGGTCACTTCAATATCACTTTATTATGCCGATTATTTCCTAATTTATGCACATAATATAACAACTGTATGTTGCAGGATGACGGCAGAAATATTTAAATTTCACAAAGCCTCGAGTCAAGATGCCATACCTCGACGATGGTACAGGCAAGAATCCTCCATATCCAAAAATTCAGGAAAAGGCTTTTTTTATAACATTTTCAAAAATCCCTAAATCAGAATGTCAAACCTTAAAGAGGAGTTATGTGTGTATGCAACCTTTGAAGCAAGATGGGTTGCATACTTGTTAAGGGAAATTATTGTATGTGTAAATGCAACATTTTGAATATATTAAATAATAAACCTTGTAGCTAATTACACTGGAATGCTACACTATCCCTTCACAAGAAAAAAGAACAGAAAAAGACAACGTCTCAGATACCAGAATATTCCATTTCATAAAACCCAACCAAAAGATGTTATCCTTCAACTAAAAGAACTATAAGTAAGCTAACTTAGAGACCTAGAATACTATGCTAAACTACTTATATCTAATCTACTGGGACAACACAAGTTACTCAGTCCGTCGCTGCGAGGTGGAAAAGCTGCGCCGGTGGACTAAATAATCGTAAGTACACAAATACTTATTAACTAACCCTTTCAAAATAAACAAAGAAAATGATTAAAGGATATATAATGCTATGCTGTAAGGAAGCACTTAAGTTACTTTACCTAATCATAATTGCCCAAAAGAATCTCGTAAGATGAAATTCCATCACAAAGTTCCTGTGCCAGAAATAAACCATTTCTGCAAATTCAAGGGAAATGCAAGGAACTAGCTTTAGACGCATAGTCTATATTAAAAAGCTCATAATGATCTTGCCTGACCTGCACACGTCTTGAAGCTATCTAAACTTCTAATAACGTATCATATTCACGTTACTGGATCATTCCATCACATTGGACAGAGTATTTACCCAAAAAAAAATTACTGCACCACATAGGGTACAGCAGAGAAGTGCTATGCCACAACTCTGACAATTAGACGGAAAAGTAGAATAGGTAACTAATCAAATCCATCAAAAGTACCACACCTACAGCGAATAATGAAATTAATACCTTCACCAAAAATATCTATATACAAGAAACTGATTAAGAGTCGTCGTCGGGAAAATTAAATTCGTTATCAGTACCGGGTTTTAAATCTTTTATATGCCACACCCCTAAGTTTTTACCATTTAAATCAACTAAACGATATGTTACAGTACCTGTTACTTCGGCAATTTTGGCTTTAACATATTTAGGAGCTAACTTCCGAGCAAAACCTTTGGAGGCATCTGACAAAACTGGATTGCGTTTCCACACTATTTCACCTTTCTTAAAATGTAAGGCCCTTTTCCTTAAATTATAGTAATGTTTATTACGCTCATAAGCTTTGTTCAATTTTGCAATGACTTCATTGTAAAGGGGAGAAAGTTCATTGACATCCTTCACCAATTGTTCTCGGGTGTCTAAAGATATATCTGCCTTTTTCAGATTCGCTAGGCGACCATAATAATCACCATGAGCGGGAACAGTCCTACCGAAATTAAGGAAAGAGGGGGTATAACCCGTAACTTCATGGACAGCATTCCTAATTGCATGGGCTATTTTAAAAATCTGAGCGTCCCAAAGTCTATGATTTTCTTGCACGTATGAGCGAATAGCAGTGGTGATAATCCTATTCGTACGCTCCACAGGATTCACTTGAGCATGGTAAGACGCATTATACCACACCTTCTGAACCTTATATTTTTCCACTAGTTTTAGAAAAGCTCCACCAATAAATTGGGGTCCGTTATCACACATGATGATTTGTGGTACACCAAACATTAGGAAGACATCGTTTTCGAGAAACCTAACGATAGAAGAGGCAGTTGCCTTCCTAAGAGGTTGAACTTGCACGAATTTGGTGAACCAATCGGTCACAACCAAGATAGAAGTGTAACCTTTTGTGGATCTAGGTAAAGGACCAATCAAATCTATTGATACTAGTTGAAAAGGATATTTGATTTTTTTTTGATTTCCCATGAAACCAGGTCGAAGTTGTGAAGAAGATTTACTGGCTTGACAAACATCACACTTCAGTACATATTTAGCGACGTCAGCTTTCATTTTGGGCCAATAGTAAATCTCTGAAAGTTTATGGAGTGTTTTGAATGAACCAAGATGGCTTGAGGTGGGTTCCTTGTGAAATTGGTGAAGAAGATCTAGTCGTTTTGTTTTAGGAACTACTATTTTCCATTCAACAAGGTTAGATGTAATGTTGTGTTTATTGTGAACATATTTGTGGAGAATTCCATCCTCGATTCGCCAAGAAGGATATTTAATGGGGTCACGTGTGATTTTAATGATCATGTTCCTATACCAAGGACAAAATTCTGTCTCTCCAAACGTTATAGTATTAATATTAACAACAGGGATAGGAGCTCTAGATAATGCATCCGGGACAACATTATATTTCCCTTTCCGATGTTCAATGTCAAAACTGTATTGCGACATTCTAGCCGTCCAACGAGCTAATCTACCTGTTGGCGATTGAAGTTTGTGTAACCACAAAAGAGCATGATGATCAGTGATAATTTTAAAATGTGTTAGTTCAATGTAAGGACGATACTTCTCTATCCCAAACAAGCAGGCTAAGCATTCTTTCTCGGTTATAGAGTAATTCTGTTCAGCGCTAGTTAAGGACCGACTGGCGTAAGCAATGACTTTTTCATTTGAACCTTCCCCTTGCACTAAAATTGCTCCTAAACCAACATCACTAGCATCACACTGAATAATGAACGGTTTAGTGAAATCTGGGCTAGTTAAGATAGGTGCTGAAACTAATAAACCTTTCAGTTCTTGGAACGCAAATTCTGCACGATCATTCCACTTAATGACTTTCTTTTTTTGATGGCCCTTAATGAGTTCTAATATCGGGGATACGATTGTTGAAAAATTTGGAACAAACCTTCTGTACCAGCTGGCCATTCCTAAAAATCTTTTAACCTCCGTGGAAGTTTTAGGAGTAGGAAAAGAAACGATAGCTTCGACTTTAGAAGGATCGGTACGTAAACCATCCCTGTCAACCAAGAAACCTAAATAAGTTAGAGAAGGTCTACAAAATTCACACTTATCGAGGTTTATAGTTAGCCCTGCATCCTTTAAATGATTATAAACTTTGTTTAGGGTGTCCAAGTGTTCAGAAAAAGTTTTTGAAGCGATGATAATATCGTCCATGTATACAAATACGCTATCTAACTCAGGACCAAAAATGTTATCCATTAATCTCTGTAACGTTTGGGGACTATTGTTAAGGCCGAAGGGAAGAACAGTAAATTCAAATAGTCCTCTACTTGGAACTGTAAAAGCGGTCTTCTCACAACTGTTCTTGGAAAGTGGTACCTGCCAAAATGCCTTTTGAAGGTCGATGGAACTTAAAAACCTTGCGTCCTGTAGCCTATCAAGAATACCATTAACATATGGTAAAGGGTAAGCATCCCTTTTGGTAAGTTTATTTAATTGACGACCGTCAAAACAAAATCTTAAGGATCCATCTTTCTTTTTTACCATTACAATCGGAGAATTCCAAGGTGAGAAAGATTTTTGAATCACCCCCAACTCTAACATTGTATCAACCTCTTTATTTACAGCATCCAGCATTACAGGTGACATAGGATAGTATCTCTGCTTAATCGGTTTTGCATCTCCAGTATCTATATTATGGACGACCATATGGGTGCGACCAAGTTTAGGACCACTTATACTATGAAATTTATTAATGACGACTTCCAAATTTCGAATTTGTTCACCAGACAGGTCCTCTTTTGCAAGAATATATTTAAATGAATTATTTAAGCTAGAAACATGGAATTGGTCTGATTTGAAATCTGTGATAATGTTAAACAAATAACAGCTATCAACACCAAGGGTAAGTGGAGCTGAGATAGTGTTCGAAACTAAACAGTTAATAACTCTAGTTACATTATCGATCGTTACAGGTAAATCTACTAACCCTAGGATGGATTGATAGTTCCCATCAGCTGTTTGAAGTTTCATATCAGAATTAGATGTACTAGTCAATGGCAAATTAAATTTATTTAACAAAAATAATCCCTGCTTGCCTATTATTGTCTGGTTAGCACCAGAATCCAGAAGAGCTAACAATGGAATATTCTTAATTTGTACTTTGATAAAGGGTCGATTATCCCTGTGGCAGTGAGAAAACATGGACTGAACTTGAGGGTATTTATAAAAGTGTGCAACAGCCTTCAACCACTCTTTCCACTTTAAAGTTTCAGCCTGCAAAATCTCGGGACTTAAGCGTCGTGGGCTGCAGACGAGGCTTGTCCTTGCGGGTTTTTTTGAACGTTACGAGTACATTTGGGACAATTACTAAAATTGACATTTGGAGTTCCACAAACGTAACAGAAAAATGTACGCTCCTTTTCACATCGATGGTAAGTGTGTCCTTTTTGTTGACAATTCCAACAAGTTACATTAGAGGAGGTCCTTGCAAAGTTCATGGATTTAAAACTATTTTTGTTAAAAGGAAAAGATTTCTTAGGTGCTTTATCAGAAGTGGTAGACGAGTGAACCTGACGTTTTAATTGACTAGTAGGTTTATAAGCCAAGTCTGGTTCTAAAGGAGAACTAGTAGATGAGAAATTAGGTCGAAACTTCTTATTTCTATTCTTCGTTTCTTCTAACTCTCGACAATATTCAGTTAAGGAGTTTATAGTAAGAACTTGAATTAACGCTAAATGATTGCTATAATATGGTTGTAGGTTTTTCCGAATATATCTTAATTGTACTTCTTCTGGTGGGACAGAGCTTAATCTATTGAAAAGGTTAATCATAACGGCTATGAAGATATGAGGACGTTCATCAACACCTTGTATACGAGAACGAATTTCCTCCCAAAGCGCATCATCATAGTCGCTAGGTAAGTAATGTTTTTTCAATAAATCTACTATCTCTTTCCAACTGCTAATTCTATTTCGAATAGACCGAAACCAAATTAATGCCTGATCATCAAACAAATCTATTGCCTCTAAAAATAATTGTTCGTATGTTAAGTTTCTTGCTACTCTCAATTCTTCAACTCTTTCTATGAATGAATTAACACCCTGATTAGCATTGTTACCTGAAAATTTCAGATTCCATTTGGAAACTCTTACAGAACTTGATGAGACTTCCGTCCGATGGCTACAAGTAGGAATTTGGGATAGATTTAATTCTTTTAATCGATTTGCAAAACGCTCGACAGGCTCTGAAATATCAAATTCGACCTTTCTACTGCTATGATGTGGGGAACTATGAGAAGCTTGAAAGATGGGATCCAATGGAGCTTCAGAAGTCATATTAATTCGAGGAAGATCTATACTACTGCTAGGAATTGGTTGTTCTGATTGTTGAATTATTGATATTACATCATTATGGTGTATCTCTTCACCATCAGCTACTTCCGAAAGAGATACTGACAATTCTAACAATTGGTCTTTTAGGTGAGTCCACTTAAGCTTAGTATCATCATCTAATAACATAGAGATATAATCTAATCGACGGTCTATGTGCTCTAGTTTAGTAGTTAATCTGTCAAATTCAGTAGACAAGGGTTTATTTTCAAAAGTCTGGGCCAAAGTTCGAAGATATGCCAACCTATGTTCGCAAAAATCTAACTCCTGAGGAACGTTAAATGTGACAAGTTGGTAAGAAGAACTTAGAGTTGAGTCACGCTTCTCTAAATTTAATTGTGTTCTTAATAACTTACGTTTTTCATCGACACTACGATTTGCAGGGTCCAAGTTACGAGTGGTTAACTCCCAATCTAACTCATCAGAAACCAAACAATTCACTTTCATCATCATGGAGGCAATTTGTAAGAACACACCAAAAATTATTACTTAAGAACCGTTAACCCTTATGAAAAGTGAAAATATCAAAAATTTTGAAAACTTATAACGTTTACTGAGCCAAGTTGTATGTAATTTCTAGTCAACCGAACCGAAAGAAGGCCTTGACCGTTGGGTGCCAATTTATGTGTGCCCTCTAAAAGTATACAAACCTGCAGAAGGTTCACATTCTCCGGCTAGCTCACTTCTCGGCAACAATTTAAATAAAATGTGGGTTCGTATTTTCACTTCATACATATGGGTAAGGTTCAATAAAATACAAAGTGGGCGCCAGCAATTTAATAATTGCATTTAACTAACATAACATAGGTATATATTTATATTTACAAATGGAAAATCGGAAATGTATATTCTGTACCTTTTAAATTATATATTAAATCATAGGTACATAATTAGAATTAAACAATTGAATGAAATGTTTTAAATCCGATCTTAAGTATAATCGGAGAGCTCTCCCTGGTTATAAAATATAGGTTGTTAAAAACTATATATCTAATTAGCTGTTATAATTAAAATTTAGTATAACAAATGTTCAAAATTCATACTGATAAGCAGTAATGTTTACATGCAAATCGGTAGTGACAGTTTAGAGTTATTTAGCAAGATTTAAGGTGTATTGACAATGAGGTAAGTCAAAAAAAACCAGTTAGATAAGGACAGGGGTTTATAGTTGAAGTTTTAGGAGCTTCCGCTGCGCAGAAAGCCACATCTGTGCACTGCAGTGTCGAGCAATAACTGCACCGTACTTACTGGGTCAACTTGAGGTAGGAAGCTAATAAAGGCCAGCCAAGGGGGCAGAGGCTCCTTGAGGGAGTTGCAGATGGTGCACCAGGTCCAAGAAGGTAGATGGACGGCAATGGTACCTCAACCAGTTTGAGCAGTGCGGTATGCCAAATAAGATAGAGGATTACTCTGCGATGCTGAACTGGTGGAAGACATCCAGGTAAACAAGGCTCTTTGGGGGAATAGCTGAGAGCGCACCAGGTCCGATTAGACGAAGGGGTGGTGTCGGAACCTCAATCCGTCGAGCAGAGTGGTATAAAAAAAAAGCTAGACAAGCATTCACAGGTAAGACGCTGGATTAAATAATTAGAATTGCACCTACCAGCTAAGTGAGCTGCCTTTCTTAAGAAACGTCGCACCATGTGCTTCGGAAAATGTCAGAAATAACGGTCACTTCAATATCACTTTATTATGCCGATTATTTCCTAATTTATGCACATAATATAACAACTGTATGTTGCAGGATGACGGCAGAAATATTTAAATTTCACAAAGCCTCGAGTCAAGATGCCATACCTCGACGATGGTACAGGCAAGAATCCTCCATATCCAAAAATTCAGGAAAAGGCTTTTTTTATAACATTTTCAAAAATCCCTAAATCAGAATGTCAAACCTTAAAGAGGAGTTATGTGTGTATGCAACCTTTGAAGCAAGATGGGTTGCATACTTGTTAAGGGAAATTATTGTATGTGTAAATGCAACATTTTGAATATATTAAATAATAAACCTTGTAGCTAATTACACTGG
The DNA here is from genome assembly GCA_940337035.1 of Agriotes lineatus. Classification (NCBI taxonomy): domain Eukaryota; kingdom Metazoa; phylum Arthropoda; class Insecta; order Coleoptera; family Elateridae; genus Agriotes; species Agriotes lineatus. The sequence continues at coordinate 99,360 of CALNHX010001083.1, forward strand.
AATGCTACAGGTACTCTTAAAGTTAATAGCGAAAGCAGCTTGCTATCGTTAATCTTATTATTCCATAATTTATATCAACATTTTAATGAATTTAGGGTACATAAACAATCAAAATATTTACATAACAGTATAAAATAACAGAATAACTAATGTCTAAATTAAGTATGAAAAAGAATTGCAATGGATAAAGTATAAAGAATATTTCGAAGCCATTTATGCTAAATAAACAATCAACATATTTACAAATTCTATCAACACAGAATAACAAAATAATTCTATTTATATACTGCTCCACAAATGTACTGGACCACCCATAAAAAATGTATTTATTACATTACGTCACAATATATATATACCGTGTGTCCACAGGAGTACGCACCATAGAGATAAGATAATGCTAATAGAATATAAATATCAACCAGTGCTGTGACCACCGTCATATTGTTTCATACAGTGGCGAGTCAGAAGCCAGAAAACAACGTTTTAGCGTGCCGGCGATCACAGCATTAGCCGATCTTTCTATTCTATTTGGTTATCCCTATGGTGCGTATTCCTGTGGACACACGGTATATATATATATATATATATATTGCTGTGTTATTTACAGGTCACGAATCACTACAGCCTTTTAAGATCAAACATTTTAATTTTGTTAGCAAATAGTACTAGGTTAAAACGATATGTTTCAAATTAAATAATGAATATAAACACTGCTGGCATGTGACTCCATGTGAAAGGATTATAACAGTAATTTAAACGTCAGTGGTCATAAACAAATACAATTTAATAGTTCTTAGCAAGGCCAAAGGGTTAGATTGTCATTAACTAATACACAATAATGCATATATAGTCTCAAATCAATCCATTAAACGAGCATTCGATTACACCAAAATTATAAATGGGCAAGTGCACGAAGGAGGTGCAATACACCTGTGATATAGTGCGACAAGTGTATTTCCGGTGAACGGGTAATGCAGTGTGTGTGTGCCGTAATCCCACGTCGACATCAAGCTGGAAGGACCATCTGCACATAGAACTGCACAGGTTCCAGGCACTATAGCAGGCAGGGAAGCTGGACGACTCGAGCAACTGGTTCCGGACGCTCGGATACAGACGGCAGGCCACAGGAGGACATGGGGTGTTGGAATGCAGGGCAGTTACATGGAGCAGTTCCAATCAAGGGCGAATTCTCCTGAAATAACAATAGCCACGTGTAATAGCTGGAAACATCAACAAAAGTTAATCATACCTGTGGCAACACTTGAGTTAAACTGGGATCTCAACGCCAAGGACAAATAAGGCCGGAATGTCGTTGCAGGTAGCGTTCCTCCAAAGCAATATAACAGGATCACCAGGTGCAGGTGCTCGCCAGGAATCCAAACGCATCCGAAACGGGGTGTTTGTTAGCGGTCCTCCAACAAGATATGGTCCAAAAAGTGTGCCAAGGGGCATATTAATTAGAGCGACCTGTACATATAATTAAATTAGCTAAATGGATAGATTTAAGTTTGTATTTAATTAGTTACTAGGTTCATTTTTCCCGCTCTATTCTTGTGAGCGTGGCGTGCATAGAAAAGCCCGCGAAATTACACAATAGATACAGTATTTGTTAATGGGGGCTATTTCCTGCCATATATTCTAGTGACAAGCAATATTTCAAGTGTCCAGACAGTAACGAATCTTTGTCAAAATTTCCCGCCAATTTAGACGTGTTTGTAACGGCCATTTGACGCAAAACTGAACCTAATTGACCCAACGGAAAAAATTTACGCCATGTGGCATGTTACGGTCCAATTAGAAAGGATTAGCCGAGTATGGGGGTTTCAACCCTTCTATATAAGCCTTTTCGCGCCCTTGAGGAGGGGCTTCGCTTGGCTTATCTGCTGATATGCGGGTTGTTATGTCATAAGCCGATGAATTTGTATCACGTTGTTGTTACTTGACAAGCGTTGAAAATAAAACGAGTGTTTTTTTTCTAAGTGTTGTTTGGTTTCTACACGAGTACTACTAGTCAAATCACCTTACCTGGTCGACGAGGGGTTCTAGCATCCTTAGGTGGACAGCATAACACGAGGGGAACACTAAAGAAGCACCAAACCGTTGCCGACACGCACCTAACACCTGTTGATGACATCTCGACCACGGCCGTAGGAAGTTGAATTCGCGCCGCCGCACAGCAGGGAGTCCAGGACCGTACTTCGCATTTGGTAACGTTCTCTGAGTTATTCTGCTGCATGAATTGCCCGAAAATTTTGGTTTTATTGCCGTTATAAAAGTGTAAGGAATGATTTGAGAAGTAGGATTAAATCAAAGCAATCGTCTCTTTGACCATCAAACCCTAGGAACCCGCGAAATAAGATCAATTAATCTGAATAAATTTCTATAACCCTGAGATTATTGCATTTCAAATTGAGTCACATGCAGATTAGTTAGTAAACAAATAAGAGCTGTTTGTGGTATCCCAAGGCTGTCCTTCGTAAGCTAAAATAAAAGTACAGGTAAGGTGTAAATTTCACTTAGGCATCCCCTTTTGTGCGAGAGCGTAATAAGCAATTAAGTAATTAGCGATTAAAAAAAGGGGGGTGTAAATTTAAGGGGTATCACGGCAATATATATAAACGCTTTTGTTTTATAATACGCTCATATTAAGCATATTTAATTTCACTATTCTCAAATATCAACAAGAATTAACAAAATCATATTAATAAAATTAAAAATTATCAAACTATAAAAAAACTATATTTCACAAAAATAAGAGGAATCACAAAAAAGGTTAATTAATAGTTCTTTGAGTCTCTCCAGAACGTTTAAAAACCTTTGCAACAATTCGGCATACTTTGTATGCAATGTGCTATCAATATTTGGGCAAAATTCAAAATTTTAAAATGATAATATTTTATTAATGGACTTAATTTTCTTTAAACAGAATTATGAAAAGAAATGATTTTTATAGTGACACAATCATGAAAGGTTACCAAAAATTTCATGACTGCCCTTTTGGAAAATATTTTTAAAAATTGCACCAATATATGCAAATGGTCCAGTTCATTTGTGGAGCAGTATATTTACAGAGTTCACATAACCGCTTTCCTTTAGAAATTTTTTTAATTGTAGGCGTGCTGAATGGTACCATTTTATTCTACATTTTCTGTCATAACATTTTACCATTTGTTCGCCGTCGTCTGGTTTCCTACAGTGACACCATAGCTGCAATCCATAATTAAAATAGGTACATAACATTGTAACATATAATTCACAAAAATACAAACCTCTTCATCATATGTGCCTATTACGATGTCATTGGAAATTGAACCAATACCTATAGCTCGCATGTCCATGAGGATGTCGTCTGAACTTGGACCAGCACTCGTAGATGGCAGAACTAATGTTAGAATCTAGTAATTTCCAAGTTTTGTATTGGTAACACTTTTGAGATCTATCATATTGACATTAAATTGTTAACCTTATTTAAGCTAAACGACACAATAAATCGGAGGCGTACTCAACATTGTGGTATGACGCATTTCAAAACAGAATTAACAACACACAAAAATAGCTACAATAGCAATAACAAAATAACAGAATTAACAAAATCAACAGCAATTTTCACACTTTGACTTCCACAATATCGCAAGATAGTCCAGTTACGTTAGACGGACAACCGCAGCGTCTGCCGAAAAAATCCAAGTGAGCTGAAATTTTGAATACACCTTTATTTTGACATTACAAATAATGTCTCAAAGGTCCCCATCGATATCGCGCTTGCGTTTTGAGTTATTCAAGGTCAAATGTACAGAAATAAGTTTTTCGGAAATATCTCGCTTTCTATGGGTCGTATGACCTTTTTAGTTATTACAAAAAATGAAGGCTAGGAAATTCTCTACAAAAAAGATTATATAGCTTTTTTACATACAACTAACCGTTCAGTAAATAACACACTATTAAGTTTTGCAGACGGGTTTTACTTTGTTTAAACTTGATTTAAACACACATAAATTTTATTTTCTAAAATTTACGAAATCCAGTTGCACGTTTTTAAATGCAATTCCCATTTATTAGCAAGAAAAATTTAATGTTGCAATCACCAGTCTTTGCCTCATAATTACTAAATTTAATATGTTTAAATTAGATTAAAAATATATATTTCAGTCCAAATTTACGGAACATTATTAATAATTTAAAAGCCATTGTTATTACGCAATCAGACGAGTTAAAGACCAGGAAAAATGCAAATCTGCACTCCATGCACAATACCGACCTGCAGTAGTAAGTTCAACGTGCGACCTTCGCTCTAGCAGGAAATAAAAACTGCGCAATTGCAACTCTGCTGTTTTGTAATTTAAACACTCTATCCCAGTAAACTGTATATATGAACTTTGATATTGTTACTTCGTTAAGCATTTTAGTTTTGTATAAATACCAGTTTATTTTTATAATAAAAATCAAATGTTAGTTTGGTTTTACTGTCGTCCGTTCAAGTACCATTGACTACATTGGTTTAAAACGTAAACACAGTCTTGTTTACGTGCTTGACGGATAGAATCAGCGCAAAGTAACGGAGTCCTGAAGCAGCCTCTCAGGCATCTCTGTTCATACTTCTTTTTACGATAAAGAAAGTATTGGATTCACCCCAAAAATTCGGAAATTGGGTTTTCAACAGATCTTCACGTTTTAGAGTCCCCTGAACCCAAAAAACATGTTTTTGCTCATTGGCCTGTGTGTCCGTCCGTCGGTCGGTCTGTGAACAGAATAACTCATAAATGAAAAGAGGTATGGCGATGAAACTTCATATATAAGTTTTTTGTACTATCTAAATGCGACAGCAAGCTTCTGAAGAAAATCGCATAACCGGTGTGTATTGATGTGAGATAAGTGACTTTTCAGTTGAATACCTCTAAAATTCAACTTGAAAATCACTCATCTCAATCAATCCACATTAGAAATGTAAAGTTTGAAAAAAATCGTTGGAGCCGTTTTTGAAACACAAGAGTAAACATCATACTTCCGGTTATGCGATTTTCTTCAAAAGATAGCTGTTGCATTTAGATAGTACATAAAACTTGTATATGAAGTTTCAACGCCATACCTTTTTTCATTTTTGAGATATTCTGTTCGCAGACAGACAGACAGACAGACCAATGAACAAAAACACGTTTTTTGGGATCAGGGGACTCTAAAACGTGAAGATCTGTTGAAAATTCAATTTAGAATTTTTGGGGTGAATGCAATACTTCCTTTATCGTAAAAGGAAGTAAAACCCGCCTGCAAAACTTAACAGTGTGTTATTTACTGAATGGTTAGTTGTACGTAAAGCACCTGTATAATCTTTTTTGTAGAGAATTTCCTAGCCTTCATTTTTTGTAATAACTAAAAAAGTCATACGACCCATAGAAAGCGAGATATTTGCGAAAAACTTATTTCTGTGACCTTTGACGTTGAATAACTCAAATTGCAAGCGCCATATGGATGGGGACTTTTGAGACATTATTTGTAATGTCAAAGGTGTATGCAAAATCTCAGCTCACTTGGATTTTTTCGGCAGGCCGATCCTACTGTAGCTGGGCTAAGAGATTTTTGTAGGTATAGATTATAGTACAAAACGCCACCATAACGATGCAATAAGCGTAAAATTGTGGGTTGAAGATACGAAAAGTCTATGTGACGAGTGTCCAGTATTGTTATACCGGGTGGCCATAAATATCTGAGAACTCGGTAGCCATGGAATTAGCTACTTATAAATGTTGGGTTAGTATTATATTTCAATTACAATAAGTATTGGTACCTATGTAATGTAATAAAATGCAATAAGAGGAGGAGAATGTGCCCCGGATTCTGCAGTTTAGCCTACGACTCGATTATAAAAATCTCCTGTTCTAACTCCATTACTTATTGCAATCTGTAATAATTTTTGACAGAGAGGAATTTTAGTTGTCATGACATTAATGACATTTAGTTTAGTTGTATTCATCGCTTTAATAAAGCGGCGTTGATTCCAAAGATAATGTGATATCAGATATTTATGGCCACCCGGTATAAAGAACAAGGTGTTGAAAGTGATTTAGGGCTTCTTGATATCAACGATTTTGCTTTGATAATAATGACGTCTTTTCAAATTCAACAGTTGCTACAATTTGGTTACAACAAAATAGAAGCAAATTAAAGACGTATCAAAATTTAATAAACCAACAATTGTTGAAAAAAAAATAATGGATGGCCTTTTGAATAAAACCGATGCTACTGAAAACATTAGCACGAGGTTGGACCACACATACACTTCGTAATTCGTTTTTATTAAAATTTTTGATAATTTGTAATTTGTTTTATATAATAATAATAATAATAATAAATCCATTTATTGAATACCAAAGAGGTATACAAACCGAGGGGGTTTGGCAAAGCCAGTCTTCCACCCTCCCGGGGCATCACACAAATATAAGCAAATGCTGTACACACACAAACTTAATATAAGACAATACAGTACATGCTAGCAACATAACAAGGCTATCTTAAATCGTGTTACTAACTAATTCTAACAAGGCACTCTTAATAGAAAGTGGCTGCTCTGGAAACATATCAAAGAACTTATTTAACAATGTGGGAGCCATATATAGAAAACAGTCCTCAAAGTTAGCTGTTCGATGTTGTGGTATTGTATAACTATTGTACCTGATATTTACATTGTGAACTTCTGATCTTTTGCTCAACAAGTCGTACAAATATCTTGGCGTTTTAGTACAGATCAGAGTATACAAAAACATACAATACAGATACACACTACGTTGTTTTACATTGAGCTCTTTGTATTTAACGTTACAGACAAATCTTACGCAAGCGTTTTGTACTCACTGTAGTTTAGTTTTGTTGTATTCTGTGAGATTTGGAAAAATTACCATAGTGCAATAGTATAAATGCGGATAAATAAGCGCCTTAACTAACATGAGTTTGGTTTTTTCGTCTAATAAATATTTTAAGCTATACAGAGTACGTAATTTCATAAATGACATTTGGTAAATATATCTCACATGCAATTCGAATGGTAAGTTATCGTCTATTATAATACCTAGGTTTTTTGCATGACTACTCCACTGTACTACTTCACTATATACTACATTGTTATGATTTTTAGTTATATAATCACCAGTTCTTTTATCGGAGGTTATGAAAATTGCCTGCGACTTTTTGGCCTTTAATCTAAGACCATTATTGCTAAACCAGACAGTAAGATTATGTAAATCCTCGTTTATCTTACGAATAGCCATGTTTAAATTTGATACTTCCGTTGTTATATACAGCCTGTTCAAAATTAAGTGTGCACTATTGCTATCTCGGTTGCTATTATAGCTACGTAGTTGGTTAAATTAGTAAAATAGTAGCATTTTTCGTGCCGATTAAAATGGCGTAAACAAAAAAACAATTGAGTGTCGGGTTTTTGACATATGCCAAAAAATGATTTTTTTTTAATGGAACCCCCTGTATATTTTGACGTCGATCGATAGCCAATCTTCTTCTGAACAAAAAACTTCTGATACCCTACTATCCTAAAGTTAATAACAATGGAGATATACAATTAATTCATATTCTTATATGGGTATTTCGCCACTCTGCAAATTAAAATATTAAATAATTCATAATTATGAATTCACGCCACAAAGAAGTTTCAGAGATTATCTTAATGGAGATATACGCCTGTTCAAAATTAAATCTGCACTATTGCTAACTTGTTTATTATGGGATCTACAACGTCGGTTAAATGGGCGAAATAGTAGTATTTTTTACGTGAATTACGGGGGTAATTATAAAAAAACAATTGAACATCGCATTTTTGAGATATTTAGCAAAACTTTTGTTTTATTGGAACACCCTATACGTTTTAACATATTCTGAAATAAAATTACATTCTCTACAAACAAGTTTAAATGAGTTGCTAGAATTGTATTTCAAAATATATTATGTTAAAATGTATAAGTAGGGTGTTCCAATAAAAAAAAACGTTTTGCTAAATATCTCAAAAATGCGATGTTCAATTGTTTTTTATAACTACCACTGTAATTCACGTAAACAATACTACTACTTCGCCCATTTAACGGACGTTGTAGCTACCAATAAACAAGTTAGCAATAGTGCAGATTTAATTTTGAACAGGCGTATATCTCCATTGTTATTAACTTTAGAATAGTAGGGTATAAGAAGTTTTTTGTTCAGAAGAAGATTGGCTATCGATCGACGTCAAAATATACAGGGGGTTCCATTAAAAAAAAAGATTTTTTTGGCATGTCAAAAACCCGACACTCAATTGTTTTTTTGTTTACGTCATTTTAATCGGCACGAAAAATGCTACTATTTTACTAATTTAACCAACTTCGTAGCTATAATAGCAACTGAGATAGCAATAGTGCACACTTAATTTTGAACAGGCTGTATATATCTGAAGATCATCAGCGTACATATGTATCCGGCAGTGTTTGATGACTTCAGACAAGTCCTGGGTATATATTGAGAACAGAGTTGGGCCTAGTATGCTGCCCTGAGGTACGCCACTAATAGTTTCTTTGTATTCTGAATATGTTTTATTTATCCTAACAGTTTGTAGCCGATGAGATAAGTAATTACGAAATCAAAGCAACGCATTAGCGTCTATTCCATTATAATTTAGTTTAGCCAATAACAGCTCGGTGTTAACCACGTCAAAGGCCTTGCTTGGTCTAACAGAACCAAAAATGTAACCATTGCACTGTCCATAGCGGCATATGCATCATTTACTATTTTAAGTAGCGCAGTGTTAGTACTGTGCCTTTCCCTAAACCCTGATTGACATAAAGGCAATATTGCGTAAGTATCCAAATATTCCCGTAATTGAAGAAATACAATCTTTTCGAGTAATTTCGATAAAGTTGGGAAAATACTTAGAGGTCGAAGGTCTGTATTGTCCTTAGGGTTCGAAACTTTCGGTACTGTTTTCCAAATTTGAGGAAGCAGGCCTGTTGCTAAAGAACTATTAAATACTTCTCTTACTGCATTTATACAATAAGGCATAACAATGTTCAACATTTTCAAATTTATATTATCAATTCCGAAAGCTTCGAACTTCATCGCTTTTAGTTGCTTATATATATCATCATTACTGACAACTTTAAAACTAAAAGACGCTTCGTGCAGCTTATTACTATTAAAGAAATTTAGCACATTTTTACTGGTGCCAGAATCACCCGCAGCACTTACAAAAAATGTGTTTAAATCATCTGCGTTAAATAGTTCTGCAGGTAATTCGTTACACTTGTGGGATTTATTACAAACACCCCAACATGTTAATTTTTTCCAAACGGAGGACTGATTATTATTACATTTTCTTAACTCATAACTCATGTATGCCTTTTTCTCATTACGAATTGCTGAGCTTACAATATTGCGCATATCTATGTAAAATTGTCTGTGGCAATCTTTTTTGGTTTTGAGGTATTTATTGCGAGCTTTATTTTTTATTCTAATCATTTCTTTAATGTTATAAGTTATAAGGCTTAGGTCGTTTCGCTTTATTGCTGGATACATTTATTAAGCAAATGGGGGCATGTTTATCGAATAGTGCAGTAATGTATTCATTTAACATATACACTTGCATATTGATATCATTGCAGCACGAAATGCTATTCCATGGAACCCTAACTGCGTCAAATGCGAACTCATTAATTGAAAAATTATTAAAATTCCGGAAACTAACAACATTGGGCTTAGGAATAGCTTTTTCTATGCTTAAACTAAATTTTACTAACAAATGGTCCGATAATTTGTTTAGATCAAGTGTACAATTTGTATTGTAGTATTGTATATTAGCACTTACACAGATAACGTCGAGCGGAGTTGATGAAATGCGAGTGATTCTTGTAGATTGATCAATAATTTTTTGGAGATTATAGTCCGCTAGTAGATTGTAGAAACACCGCGATTCGTACGAATTTGGATTTAATAAGTCAATGTTTATGTCACCCACGATTATATTGTTTGAATAAATTTATTTTCACTAGGTATAAGAAGTATTTTTCTTCTGATTTGACAAGTGTCACTTTTTAAAATTAACTCAAGTTGCAACGGTAATGTAAATTCGAAACTTTAACCTCACTTCTAAATGTCAACATCTCAGATCACGCGTGTCTCGCGGCAGAATCTTTGATATCAAGAAGCCCTAAATCACTTTCAACACCTTGTTCTTTATATAACAATACTGGATACTCATCACCTAGATTTTTCATATCTTTAACCCACAATTTTACGCTTATTGCATCGTTACGGTGGCGTTTTGTACTATAATCTATACGAAAATCTCTTGCGATATTGTGCAAGTCTTTTTTCTATAAAAGTAGGATTTGTTGTGATTCCTCTTTCGTCAAGCCAGCATCACGAATATCATTTAATATGTGCTCAAAAGGTACACCTTGTTTTAATTTGCCTAGAACACAAAAAGTTTACAGAGCGATGACAGTTGTAATATAGTTTCTTACTGCCATCCGCCAGCAATTTAGATGAAGTGTGAAGTACATACGATGACAAATTGCGTCCTTCAATTTGGTCTTTCCACTGGTGAAATGCTGGAAAGCATGTATCATGAATGACTATATTATATCAAATGATTTTAATGACGTACCTGTAGAAAAATCACTCCAATTCATTATACTCAATTTTCACTTTATGTACACTTGACAAATGGTTTCGCAGGTCAGCATAATTTGAACAATTGCCGAGTGGGCATAAGTAGGATGTGTTGTGAAAATAATAAATGTAAATTCGAAACTTTAACCACACTTCCAAACATAAACGGCAAAGATCGGTTACGTCACCGATGGCATCGGCAGGTCGGCACCACTTGGGTCAGAATATGTAGGGTTGCCAGACTGAATGCATGTGCCTTTTAAAAATATACTTTTGTACAAACGGTTTCAAAATGTACCAGATTCGTAGAATTGTACCAGGTCTGGCAACGCTGCTGTGCAACCGGCAATATCAAGAACACGCCCAAAGTAGTAACTGCACATAGATCACGCGTCGAAATGTTGTGTCCTTGGGAATTTTCTGCTTTATTATAGAGGTATGATGGGATGCATTAAAGTTCCTTAAAGGCAGCCGAACGTCGGAGAACCGCTATTAACGCACCAGGAAAATACCCCAATGTGGGATGCATTTAAGGTCCTCAAGGGTAGCCGAAGGTCAAAGAACCGTTATTAAGACACCAGGACAAGAAGAATGACGAAGCGTACAGAGATACGAAAATATAAGAATTTATAATGAAGTAATAAGAAAAATAATAATTAATGGTGCCACTACGGCAATATTAAGCGTAGTATGTGAAGTAACCGAAGACGCCAAATGCTAATGAGGATCGTATAATGAAGACGATTACTCTTAGTCATAAGTTATAGTAACTGCAGCAACAACAAGGAATACGAAGGAATATTATGCTACAGTAAAATGGGAAGAAAAGTAAATAAGCTTAAATTCAAAAGTTTCATGCGAATATACAACAGCCATTGTGTAAATTCTAGTTATGAAGAAATGGTATGGGATTACTACAAGACACCACCTATGACTAAGGGCTCAGCTAATGTACCATGAGAAAGTAGAAGTAATATCACAAATAAATAAAATAACGAAAACCTTGGTAATTGAAGAAGGAAGATTACATTTTCATCTCATCATTAAATAAAATCATCCACCTTATACAGTTTTCCACCTTTAATTATCGTTTACTCTGGAGGCCTTCAAGCCTGCAACAATAGCCTCTGTTGCACCTTCCTTTTCCTTTATCATTGGAATAAGTTCCAAACACCACCATTAATAAATAATTAATAATAAAATCACAAATAAATATGACGAAGAAGATAGACGAATAATAGAATAATAATTAATAAATATTAAATACAAATTAATAACAAATATTTTTAATAAAATAATTAATAATACAATCATAAATAAATATGAAGACGAAGATATACGAACAATACTATAATATTAATAAATAGTTAATACAAATAAATAATAAATATCAATAATGAAGCCCGAAATAAATACAAAGAAGAGGTGCGAATAATAAAATAAAAATTTATAAAGGCGACAACACGAATGAAAAGGATAGAAAAATAGTATAATGCAGGAAGTAAACCAATTATCGGAAGGTAGAAGACCGAGCCGAAAAACAGCAGCCCGCAGCCGAAGGATGACACCCCACGTCAACATAGCAGTGAAACGCGAAGTGCGGAGTGTTTCAAAAGCAGAGTATTAAAACAAAATTAGTGGACAGATCATATTAAAAATTAGTGTAGTGCGAAGTCAACTGCGTCACAGAGCAGGGCAATAAAAACAAGTGAGCGCAAAAACACGGTATGAAGCATAAAGACACTTTAGGGCAATAAATTAAGGAAAATGGGTCAATATAACCAGCATTAAGATTTAATTTCACTTAGAGGTCAAGGGTTTTTGTTAAAAAAGCAAACATGTCCATAAGCACATGCCTACTTTTAAAAAGCGGGGAGTAGTGTAACAACCCGCAAGAAATTGCGTTTATAATTATAAACCTTATAGATTTTAAGTTGTCAGGAGGAAGAATAAATCAAAGCCGCCCCTGCATAAATTACATTTATTGCGAACGCAAAAGTCCATTTGGTAAGAACGAAAAGACTACATCGTTATAATCCAAGAAGCGGTTGAATTACATCCGGTGTTAATTAAACAAAAGCTTTCTCATAATAAAGAAGTGCCGAATTGGCAGGCAGTGCAAAACCGCGTGGGATATGCAGAATTTTCAATCCCAGAGCGCGCGAGTTCTAATTCAAAAATGCTATCTTGCAAAACGGGAGAGTACGAAAGACATTCGTTTTTGTCCCGAAAGAAAATTATCTTTTGGGGAACGCGAACTGGACAGGCAGTCTTCCCCGGGTTCCGCCATGAACTAATTACCGGCGAAAGCCGCTTTTGGCGTACGGCGCCTCGGCGCGTGCCGCGCGAAATAATCGAAGTCAAAATTGAAAATTCTATTTAAAAATTGATGTGAGCAAGTGTTGTGACAAGCCATTCAACATTAAAGGAATTCCAATGAAGCCAGGGGCATTCAAGTAGCATCCTAACACTTTTCGAAATCCATAATACTTTCGGTCGTACCGAGTAAAATCAGCCGCGCATTCGAAGGGAGACTCTTCCTTACTTCAATAAACTGGTTTGAGCCACTGATTACGCCAGCTAGGGCTATATAAAGACAAACCGAAGCCATTTTAAGACAGAATCTTCCTGAACCTTTCTCCTAACCCAGTTCTGCTCAGGAGGGCCTACAGGCTCTCTGAGGAGATTCGTGCCAGATAATCCGCATCTAGATCCGCCTTCAGGAGGGCTGCTACAGGCTCATCGAAGACGCTCCTGTCCGTTAAAACTACACCTAGAACCGTCTTCAGGAGGGCTGCGACAGACTCATCAAAGACGCTCGTGTAAATAATTCCCCCAGCTCCCTTTCGCTCAGATTACGCTTGGGATCCCTGCAGTAAATTTCCCCGAGCCGAAACACCGGAACATACCGGGTGACAATGAGACTAGGGCCATGCTTATATCTTCTTTATTTATGAATAGATTTGGATAAAATTTTATACCAAGATACTAGACATAATTTCTGATTGGCCGATAGATATAGTCAAAATGGCTGACTTCAGGTTTTACCGGAAATGATAATAACTTTGATTTTTTAAATGGAACACCCTGTATATTTTAAGTTTTTCTGAATCTACGAGTCAAATTACATATAATAGTCTTGTCAAATTTCAATTTTTTTTAAACAAAAAAATGATTTTTTAAATTTTCATTTTGTACCATAGAAGGCCTTCACTTGGAAAAATCTATTTTAATTGACTCTAGCAACTCTTAATAATAGCTATTTTTTCAATAAGGTCAATAACAAACCTTTAATAAATGAATATAGTTTGCTAAACTCGTTTTTTAAGAAAAAGTCACTTTTTTTAAATGGCACCTACTAAGGGCCATCTTGCCATTAGATAGAAAATGCAATTACCAATCTAACGATATGCATTATGCACTACTGTATCTTTATCTGAAACTGAAAATTAATTAATAAATAACTTTTTAAAATATTTTTATGTAATAACTAATAATGCCTAAGCAAATTTGGCAACACTGTTGTATGTAATTTGAGTCGTAGATTCAGAAAAACACAAAATATAAAGGGTATTCCATTTAAAAAATCAAAGTTGGTATAATTTCCGGTAAAACCGGAAGTCAGCCATTTTGACTATATCTATCGGCCAATCAGAAAATATGTATAGTATCTTGGTATAAAATTTTATCTAAATCCATTCATAAATAAAGAAGATATAAGCATGGCCCGAGTCTCATTGTCACCCGGTATGGTATTAAAACCACTAATTGGGACCTTAACGGCATAGCACAAGTGCAGCTAAAAGCTCGCACTCCAAATTCCCGCTTGTATTTACCTACAGCGGGAGGCCGCATCGCAACAAGCCAGCGTTCGCAATTTCGTAAGTTTTAATTCTTGGGCCATTCTGGGGCGACCGGCTTTAATTCAATCGTAATCGCTTACCTGGACCTCCAAGAATTCTTGCAGTTGACGGCAAATACAAAAACAAGATAAATTCGCCACGACCGCCTGAAGATCCTGCACGTTTTGAACACGTGGGAAATGAAACGAAAAAAAACAATCAGTATTAGTCATTTACAAAACAGTTTAAAATTTATTTAAAAATTGACAAGACAAATAACGTTTCGCAGAAAATTTCTGCTTCATCAGACTTATTAATGATTAAAAACATGATTGAGAATAACATGTGCGACAGTATCTGTAGATAAATAACACAACAAATTAGATTGGTGAAGGAATAAGTCATTTCTCACATTGTTTACCTGATTTCATATTTCTTAGAATTTATAATAATAGTAAGGTTTTATTTTTGAATAAAGTCAAATCCAAGACTAAAATTTAAAAGGTTGGCATGAAGTTAGTATCTTGAACCAATTTTGATGACTTTTCTGTAAGTTGATTTTTTTTATTATAAGACTTAATAATGCTTGTAGAAAGAGAATCACTTACTGGGAAGGAGTGTCAATATTTCCATATAATGTGAAAATCCATTCATGGTTTTAATCGGTAATTCATATGGTATATGCATCACATGATTGATGATTTAATCCTTGTAGTAAGTCTTTGTTGAACCTTATTAAGGTATAAGTAACTAAAAAGGGGTTAAATTGTAATTAGTATGCCTAAGTTTCAGTAAAACTTTTTTTTTGTTACCTGAGAATGTTTCTGTTTAATTACTGTGTACAGTATTTATCAGGAACATTGCAAATAAAACAATGGTGCTTGTTCAAACTATGTTTGATCATGGGTTTTAAGTAAATAGTGTGAAATAAACTGTAATCAAGTAAACACAAAAGTTCACGCAATTAGTCCACAAAAACTGCATAACTTGCGCCAGATAAGATATGTGTCAAGTTTCTGTGTCGTGATAACAATTAAATTTAAGCGACACATGCAATCAAGCGCCAGTTCCGTATTTACAAACAGACGTTGCACTTTTTACATGTGTAGTATATCATATGTCAAAAGCACAACGCTGCGATTCTGCAATGCTAGTGGGTCAACATAACAACTCAAGCATTCAGAATTACGTTAGTTTAAACATATATGATTGTAATTTTTAAGAATAGGTCGTAAACATGGCATACATTTATTGTATATATAGCTCTGTGGTACGTCTTAAGAATTCAATATACCTTTAACCACGATCGTATATTCATTGATGGGGACGAACACAGGCTTCAAATGTTCGTAAAGAGTTGGCATGGCCTGGCCTTCTCACCCTGTCTCTTAACAACAACCTAAGCTCCACATCTCCTGTCAAAAAACTAAACTGGTTTTACAACAAACATAAAAGGTGCTAAGTTCCAATTAATTTTGGCTAACATCTTTTACATTGGTCCTTCGAGTCAACAACTCCCCGATCACGAAGAAGCCGGAATTTGGAGAAGACATTGGTCCTACAAGCCAACTACTCCCCGGTCAAGAGGAAACTGGATTTTTTGGGTAAAAATCCTCAAGCCAAAGAATTGGAGGCTGAAAAGAAGTTAGTGCAACAATCAAGAGTCCTGGACACGCGGAACAGATTCGAAACTCTGGGCAAGTAAGCCACTGAACCGGATCTGCCATATCCGTAGGAAAATTTTGGAGGACTCGCAACAAGATTGGTATGTACTTTTCTGTGTAAAGATTGCGGAGAAGTTCAAATTGAGCCGTCGCCAAGGAGAAAACGTCCTACGAGTCAATCAAAGGAATTCCGCCACAGGAAAAGGCGAGAATTAGTGATAGCAGCATAAGTCCTGCTAATAATTTCCAAGGGCTTCCGCCGTGCAGCGAGAAGAATCTTCAGCGGCAATCGACCCGCTAAGAACTTGGAAAGTACGTAAAGTAGTAAGATACTACTTATTAAGCCAGTTTTAGTTCCAAAGCCAATAAAAAGGCCGCATCAACATGGAGTCAATTATAAAGGAGCAGAAACAACTGGCGGACAAAATGTGCCAACTGCTCACAAATATGAAGAAGGATTTTGGAAGCAGAAGTAATCAGATGTACCTAGCCAAGAATGAGGATGAATTAGAAGGATTGTGGAAGGCATTCGAGAGCGGTGATACGGACCTACGAAAGCGACTTCCAGCAGATCATGAATACATTAAAAAAGATTTCTACAGCCAGGTGAAAGAAAGATTTCAAGTAATTACAGATTACATACACGAATGGCAGGAAAAGCTAAATCTAGCCAGTGAGGAGAGTAACGACTTAGAAACCGAGATATAACCAGGTAATAGCTCAAATATTTAACAAAATAAGTAGCATCCCGAGAAGTGAGCAGCCACGAGCACGAGAAGAATTAGCCATCCCACTGCCCAAAATCACAATGCCAATGTTCGAAGGAAGTTGTGAAAATTGGACCACGTTCCACGACATTTTTGGGCGACTCATCCACAACAATGCCACATTAGGCAAGGCAGAGAAAATGCAGTACCTCAAAACTTATCTCAGAGGCGAGACGAGTAAATTAATAAAAAAAAACATCTCGACGCATCGGACGCTAACTATGAAACCGCATGGGACCTACTAAAAAGCAGGTATAATAACAAAAGAATTTTGTTTTCCAAATTTTTAGACAACGAGTTAAAACTGCCCAATTTGAACTGTGAATCAGCAGCTGGCCTGAAACAGCTGCATGATAGCACATTGGAAAGTTTACGTGCCATATCCAACATGGGCGTGAATACTGAGTCGTGGGGACCAATGATAGCACATCTGCTGGTCAAGAAGCTAGACAAGGATACAAAGAAGTTATATGAACAGTCGCTGACTAATTCTCGAGAGATCCAGGAGCTGGCAAACATGTTGAAGTTTTTGGAAAACTCATTCCAATCACTTGAGGCAATTCAAGATTCCAAAAAAAAATCTGGAAATCGCAAAACCAATTAAAATGTCAGAGTCAAGAAGGAAACCATGGCCAGTCAGGAGTTATCAAGCAAGCATCAGTAGATGTCGGATCTGCAACAACAGCCACAAGATCACACAGTGCCCAAAATTCATTTCCAGGAACAGTGACGATCGATACCAAACCATCAGGCGTCATAGGCTGTGTGTGAGATGTTTAGTCCACAAGGAGATTGAAAAATGCTATAATTCGAACAAATGCCAAAACTGCGACAAATGGCACCATACTATACTCCATAAGGAATGGAGCAAAACTCCGGTAAGATGTCCTCAACAGGTAATAGCAAAACCTCAGCAGGAGCCAAATAGGAAATCCCAAGTGGCCTCCGCCTCCGGACAAACAGTGGAAGAAGTAAGCAGCCTAGTTAGCAGAAAATCTAAAAATCCCAACCAGAAGGAAGTTCTGCTAGCCACGGTATTTTTAAAAATAAAGGCAGCCGGAGGACATTATGAACTGTTGAGACCTTTGGTCGATCCAGGATCACAGGCATCATTTATAACTGAAGAAGCAGCGCAATTATTGGCATTACCAAGAACAAAAATCCAAGCAGACATCAGAGGGCTAGGAAAAAGCGAAGCGGGAAAATCCTAAGGAAAGATTGAAGTAGAAATGAGACCACGATTTTCCAGCAACTTCCGAATGTATGGGGATCTGCTTTTAATGGCAAGATTGACAGGGACGTTGCCAAAAAATACAATCGTGGAAAAGGAGAAGGACGCATGGGAACATTGCCTACTGGCCGATCCTACCTACAACATGCCAGGTCCAGTAGACATCCTGATAGGAGCCTATCTATACAAGGATATACTCCTAGAAGGGGTTAAGAAGACAAAAAAGGGATGATGGCGCAAAGGACAGAATTAGGATGGATCTTATCTGGGGCAGTAGAGGCAACAAAACAACCCAACATGAGAGTGGTGAGCATGGTATCTAACCTGGAAGAAGGTCACCAACTCAGGAAAGTCTGGGAGATAGAAGACGTCTCAAGGGAGAAACCTATCTCTCAGAAAGATCAAGACTGTGAACAGCAGTTCGAGGAATCCCATTTTAGGAAGCAAGATGGGACCTATGTGGTAAAAATACCATTCAAGGAGGACCCAAGTCATTTGGGCCAGTCAAGGAGGACAGCAGTTGCCAGAATGCTGCAAATGGAGAGACGATTCGAGACTAACAGAAAATTGGAGTCCGAATACATTTCCTTAGGTCACATGAGGAAAATGGATCAAGATGATGATCCGAGAAGAGGATACTACATTCCTCACCAAGCTGTCATAAAGGAGGGCAGTGATACAACCAAGTTAAGAGTAGTCTTTGAAGCTTCATCCAAGTCATCAAAAGGCAAAAGCCTGACCCAAATGATGCACACTGGGCCAAGGCTACAGCAAGATTTAACAGATATCCTTCTGAGATGGAGGAAATACGAGTTTGCACTAACCGCAGACATTGAGAAAATGTATAGAGAAATACAGATAGCTGAGGATGATCAGCACTTCTAGAAAATTGTGTGGAGGTTCTCGGAAACAGTACCACTCCAAGAGTATCAGCTAACCACAGTGAGTTATGGCACAACCGCAGCTCCTTACCTTACCTTGCAGCAGTTGGCCAAAGATGAACAACACCGATTCCGAAGAGGTTCTCAGATTGCCATGAGGGACTTCTATGTAGACGATCTTCTAACAGGAGCCAGTTCCAAAGAAGACGCAAGGAGCATCCAAAACGAACTAACCAAGATGTTGAAAACTGGAGGGTTTAATCTCAGGAAATGGACTAGTAACCTACCAGAAGCTGAAGAAAGTACCAACATCATATTAGGTGCAAGGAGGATGCTACTAGGAAGACACTGGGAGTACATTGGTCACCAACACTTGACGTACTGCAATACAAAGTCAAGCAGCAACCAGAAGGCGAAGTAACGAATAGGAAGATCCTATCAGAGATAACGCAAATCTTTGACCCATTAAGACTGCTAGCACCAGTTATCATAACTGCTAAGTTATTAATACAAGAATTATGGGTCGGACACTATTCATGGGATGAAGAATTACCCAATTATATACAAAACAGATGGTCAAGATTCAGGCAAGAACTACCGAAGGTAGAAGAAGTGCACATCCCAAGATGGATAAATTATGAAGAGGATGGCCACACAGAGATGCATGGTTTCTATGATTCCTCAGAGCGAGCGTATGGAGCGGCGATCTACAGAAAAAAGTCTTCACCATCAGGGACCACGACAGTAACGTTACTCACAGCCAAGTCAAAAGTGGCACCCCTCAAGATGAAGAAGACACTGCCAAAGCATGTTCGGCTGAATTATTAGCCAAACTAGTAAAGAAGACCATTTCAACCATGGAGTTAGACAACATTGAAATTTATGCCTGGACAGATTCAATGATAACTCTAGCCTGGATAAAAGGAAGTCCAGAGAAATGGAAGAATTTTGTAGAAAATCGGGTTGCTACAATTCACGAGTGCGTCGGCAAGCAGTGCTGGAATCATGTCAAGTCGGAAGACAACCCAGCAGACCTGGTCACAAGAGGAGTACAAGCGTCCAGATTAGGTGACCACGCGTTATGGTTCCACTGCCCTGAATGGTTATCACAGGAAGATACCCAGGACCGAATAAAGGCCCAAACAACAGTGGTGAGCGCTACTGAAGAAGAAAGAAGAAAACCTCGGCAGGTCGCAGTGCATGCTGCAATCAGTGAGGCGACTGATGAAATGGAAAGATTCTCATCAATCAGCAAAATGATAAGAGTAATCGCTTACTGTAAGCGGTTCATGAAGAAATGTAGGAAGGAAGTCGTAGCGATCCAGCAACTATCCACCACCGAGCTACGTGATAGCCTAAAATGCATCATAAAATCAGCACAAAAGCATGACTTCCCAAGAGAACATCATCTGCTACAGAAAGGCAAAATGGTAGACAGTAAAAGTACATTATTCAACGTGTACCCATTCCTAGATGGAGATGGAATTCTTCGAGTGAGAGGAAGGATACAGCACTCGCTGTTACCTTACGATGAGAAGCACCCCATCGTCATAGCCAGCAACAGTCATATAGCCAAGCTGATCATCAGGGACGCGCATCACCAAACGTTACATGGAGGTAATCAAGCTACGTTAGCCTTCATAAGAAGAAAGTACTGGATAGTACGAGCCAAGCAGGCTATTTCCAAAATCATCAACAGATGCATGACGTGCGCAAGAGTTAAGGCAGCACCTATGCATCAGCTAATGGGATAACTACCCCCTGCACGAGTGACACCGTCCATTCCATTTACACACACTGGACTGGACTACGCCGGACCAATCCAAATTCGAGTATCCAAAGGAGGAGGCAACAAGTCCTACAAATGATACATTTTTTTATTTGTTTGGCCACAAAGGCCATACACATTGAAGCACTGCTAAGGCCTTCATAGCAGCATTCAGCAGGTTCACTGCAAGGAGAGGAAAGTACGCTCACATTTACAGTGATAACGGTACCAACTTTGTTGGAGCAAGTAAGCTATTGGACACCCAAATACAGGACAAATTGGGCACCGAAGCAGTCCAGTGACATTTCATCCCCCCGGCAAGCCCCCACATGGGTGGAATCTGGGAAGCAAGGGTGAAGTCAATCAAGTACCACATCAAACGTGTCATCGGAGACAATACGCTCACCTTCGAAGAGATGACAACCCTGTTGTATCAAATTGAGGCTTGTCTGAACTCAAGACCACTGACACCAATGATTAACGATCCAAACGACGTGTCAGCAATCACCCCAGGACACTTCCTGATCGGACAGGCACTCATCACACCAGCCGAACCAGACGACATCATAGTCACTGACAATCATTTAAGCAGATGGAAACTGCTACAGGAAATGAAAAAAGATTTCTGGAAAGCATGGTCAACAGAATACCTATCCAGGTTACAACAACGTGGAAAATGGAAGACTCCGAGACAGAACATAGAAATAGGGGTTTGGTACTCCTCAAGGAAGACAATATATCGGCAAACAAGTGGCCGTTAGCACGAATAATTAATACACATCCAGGGAAGGATGGATTGATAAGAGTAGTGACAATCCAGGGCAAAGATAGAAGTCAGTTCAAACGGCCCATAACAAAGATTTGTCAGCTACCTATAAGCAACGAGGGCAATCCAGTGCAAACATAAGGTCAGCACGGAAACAATATATGAAAACGCATTCAGCAGTATTTATATGCATGCTCATGATGTGTCACATAATTCCCGGCATTATAGCGACCTATACGCTGCAAAGGTTACAACCTGGTATATATATGGAACACGTGGGTAATTCGAAGCTCGATAGAGGGATAATTCGAATAGGGGTGGAATATTCGAAATCTGCCTTCATCACGGACGAGCATGGGATTAACGCTACCGCTAAACAATTCAAACAATTATGCGACAACAGCAACGAGATGACGGAAGACCAGTTTTGCGAAGAAGTCATGCGCCACATAATGGAACAACAAAACAATATCATGTGGGACATGAGGAGCATCCGGACAATAGCTACACACCGAACACGAAGAGGACTACTAGGGAAGTTCCTGACATCAGTGTTTGGAGTAAACGAAGAAGTGTATCAGGACATCGCTGATCTAGACAAGAATCAGCAGGTATTAATCGACGCTTCCGGTCACAAAGCAAAGTTGATGTTAGTGGCAATAACTACGGTGAACGAAACAGAGAGCAGGATCACAACAAAGTTAGAAAACTTGCGGATAAAATTCAACCAAGGAATTCACCTTATTAACGAAATGAAGGCCTGGTACAGATCCATCGATGCCAATAAACTAAATGTTCACGTGTTATCAGCATATCAAGTGGCCAGCAACTATTTGCAAGAAGTGGCAGAAAAATACAAGAAGTTGCTTGACGCAGTGTTTTAGCGGAGCCATTTATTTGAGTTTGTATTACCAGCTCAAATAGCAACAATAATAAGTCAGCTGTCTTTGAAACTACCACCAAACTTACGAATATTGCCATCGCCACTGTACAAGATGGAGGTGGGACAAACCAAGGAAGTCATTAAGATATTTGGATACTTCCATATCACTGATGTAACCGAATATGAAGTCATCAAGGTCACCGCCATCCCTAGGAAAATCAAAAGCGGAGAGTATGCAACAATAGCAGTCAACCCGTACTTCTTAGCTGTGGACTACAACCATCAGCAGTACTTCAGCATACCGCCATCCAAGTTCGCGGTCAGCATTCCAATAAAGGAGCACACCTATTTATGTACACCTACTGTCATAAATAGTGTCGAGAAAAACCTTAACTGCATCATCGACGAGATGTATCAACGCTTGGAAAAGGTGCCATGTAGCACACAACGTTACAACGTCACCACAATAAGATGGAAAGAGCTGTACAAGGCGAATACATAGATGTTTATAGCCAACAAAGCACCAGTGCAGCAATCATCTGTAACGACGTACGAGAGGAAGTGACTCTTGAAGATACCGGAGTCATCCAGATCGCTCCAGAGTGCTATATCCACACAGGACAACACATTCTGTACGCACGATCATTTAGTACGATCCCGGTCGTTGCAACGTTTAATAAAATTCTGCAAGTCAACATTACATCACAGGCAGAATCAATGGGAAGCGAGTATCCAAGCTTAGCCGAAGAACCAAGCCTGGAGACATCAGGTCACTTAAGCCTGCTACTAACCCGACAGCAGCAGACAATACATGACCTATCCAATACACGCTGGAGACACCTATCCATCACGACAGGGTCTATCAGCAGTATAGTAACAATACTGGTCATTGGCCTACTGTGCGGCATAAGCTATTGTGTATGGAAACACAACTGCCGGACCAAGGTACAACGGAAGCAATAACTCAGCGCCGGCCAAGACGACTTCACTTTAGAACCCTAGTAGAGGGAAGTGGATGGTTCTGGAACCTCCCCCCACCACTTGGCCTTGAGTTCAAGGCCAAGGCCACATGCAAGGCGAGGCCACGTTCAAGGCGAGGTCACGTTCAATCCCAAGGTCACATGCAAGGCGGGGCCACGTGCAAGCCCAAGGTCACGTTCGAAGCGAGGCCATCAACAGTAACCTTGAAGACTGGGTATAACATGAGGTGTAGTTTTGTGTTCAGTAGTATATCGTGTGCTGTACTAGCAAAAAACAATGGATCAAGTACAAAAGGTTGGTGAAACTGTCAAGGGGCGAGTATCAAAGAAAAAAGTGAAAGTGTTATATCCAGTATTGTTAAACGCAACAAGTTATCCGCTGAATAAGTCAAGAAATAAATCTGTGAGTTTGGGTTTGACCTGTTTTGGATCGTTTGTGCCGGGAGTGCTAATTAGTGGGATTAACAACAATTTTATACTGTTAGACGAAGGAGAGTGGCAAGTCTTTCTTAAAAATGAAGATGTGATAAACAGGCATTTTAACTATGAAGATGGAGATTTAAAACCGGTGGATATAAGTCCAGGCAAACGAATATATTTCCAAAAAATCGGAAATAAGAAAGTGATTGTGCTGCAGGAACTTAAGCGATCCCAAGTGTATCTCGGTATGCAATCAGTAGCAGAATTGTGGGGGTTGTTACCGCTGCTGGAGTCTAAAGCTGAACTATTAAAAAGTCAAAATTTTGAAAATTTCTACAGTAGTATAATCCAAGGCGTTTGGAATTTACCCGGCGACTTTAAACGAAGCATTGAGGATGCGTTACCGCCAATAAAATCCGAAAATGTATACTGCATGCATGAAATGCTAAAGTATGCTTTGGACGTCATTAGATATGATATTGTGTTTAAACAATACGCCCAACAACAGCAAACGTTGGAACAATAAGTGTTTATCATGTAGTTATAACGATGTAATAAAAAATTAAAAATTTTAAAACGTTTATTATACAAATAACTTACTGACTAACTTAGAAACTAACCTAACCTAGAACGGTGTGGGTGGCCTCACATTTGCTGTAAAAAGAACACTTAGTTTCTTCAAAGAAGCAAATCAAGTTATAGTCACGTAGATCACCCAGAGCATGTCTGGTAATTCGAGGTCCCTATATACTTTAAACCTACATCCCAGAAACCACCCCACCTCTAGCAGGGTGGCTTCTGGGATGTAAGTAGAATTTTTCATTAAAGCAATGTCGTCCTAAAAATAAATTTATTGTGAACCAGATTTATGAGCATAAAATATTCTTACGGTCCCATATTTCTCGGCTATATGCTGCACCAATTGTATTTCTAAAATTATAAAAAGTTATTACATCAACTATTAAAATTAACACAATATTACCGAAAGCTGACATGGCAGCACCAAGAATTATTGAGTTTAGAAATTCTTCTGTAAATTTCTTATATGTATACTGTTTAGAATACAAAAAAATAAGCGTCTTACCCATTTCTCTGGTCTGATTTTATCTGAAAAATGTTGAGAATTTAGAATAGCGAAGTAACAGTACAATGCAAAAAAATTCTAATCAAATATGTTAATAATGATGATACAAGAATTTTAAGACATGGACATATAAAATAAAACATATATACAAACATATCTTACCAATGGAGCAGATTGTTGCGGCTGAGGAAACTGTGATTTTGTAATGCAACAGCGGCTGCTTTATATACAAATCTCTCCTACCTACATCTCGACTTGGAGGGAAGGGTTGACAAATTATGCAGCAAATTTTTAATGTTTGCTAATTACGGCGCTATCTAATCATAGTTTTAAATTAACTGATTTTTTTGTAACAGCATTAGCTTTCTCATAAAAAAACACGTTTTTAATACCCGACACGGCATATTTTGTAATATGTATTTAAATTATTTATTTTAAGTAGCATAATAATTGCATATGGTGAAATTTGCTTTCTGCAGGGTAGGTCACATGTAATTTTTAATTCATATCATTTTTAATAAGTACGCGAAAAGCCAATAATGCATAACTTGTAGTAAAGTTTAATTGACGTGGTGGCATTGTTTAAAACGGTAATAATCAATAAATAATTCATGCACTTTAAAAGTGATATGAATTAAAAAATACATGTGACTAATAATATTTTTTAAAACAATAGTTAATTCGCTTCCTAGTAATAATGCAAACTACAATTTGTTATTAAAAAAGTCGTGCAAATCATAATTGGACGTATTATTTGCAAATGCATTTCTGCTTCGTAAACAAGAGTGACGTCAATGGAAAAATTTACACTTATGTTAAAAACATCTTTGACCCAGGCAAATGGTCCTTTTATTTTTTTGCTTCGACTTTGAGACGACCTGGGCAAATGCAGCAGGATGCATCTGCATTTCTGTAAACAACTGACTTCAATGGAAAATTTACACTATGTTAAAAACATCTTTTGATCCGGGCAAATGCTCCTTTTATTTGTTTCCTTCGACTTTTAGACGACCCTTGCAAATGCGGCAGGATGGATCCGCTTAAAAGTTCGTAAACAAGTGTATCAATGGAAAATTTATGTACAATTTGCGACAATTGAAGTTTTTCAAAGTAATCAGATATTTGCGAAAATTCACAGAGGGATATAGTTTCTCATTCTGAACAACTTTTCTTAATAAAATTTTGCCGTATTATGAACTAACGAGGCAGCACTTTTGAAAATAAATTTCGTTTTAGCACAATTACCGACAATGAGAAGTTTTTCAAAGTAATCAGATATTTGCGAAAATTCACAGAGGGATATAGTTTCTCATTCTGAACAACTTTTCTTAATAAAATGTTGCCGTATTATGAACTAACGAGACAGCACTTTTGAAAATAAAATTCGGTTTAGCGCAATAATTGCAAACAATGAGAAGTTTTTCAAAGTAATCAGATATTTGCGAAAATTCACAGAGGGATATAGTTTCTCATTCTGAACAACTTTTCTTAATAAAATTTTGCCGTATTATGAACTAACGAGGCAGCACTTTTGAAAATAAATTTCGTTTTAGCACAATTACCGACAATTAGAAGTTTTTCAAAGTAATCAGATATTTGCGAAAATTCACAGAGGGATATAGTTTCTCATTCTGAACAACTTTTCTTAATAAAATTTTGCCGTATTATGAACTAACGAGGCAGCACTTTTGAAAATAAATTTCGTTTTAGCACAATTACGGACAATTAGAAGTTTTTCAAAGTAATCAGATATTTGCGAAAATTCACAGAGGGATATAGTTTCTCATTCTGAACAACTTTTCTTAATAAAATGTTGCCGTATTATGAACTAACGAGGCAGCACTTTTGAAAATAAATTTCGTTTTAGCACAATTACGGACAATTAGAAGTTTTTCAAAGTAATCAGATATTTGCGAAAATTCACAGAGGGATATAGTTTCTCATTCTGAACAACTTTTCTTAATAAAATTTTGCCGTATTATGAACTAACGAGGCAGCACTTTTGAAAATAAATTTCGTTTTAGCACAATTACGGACAATTAGAAGTTTTTCAAAGTAATCAGATATTTGCGAAAATTCACAGAGGGATATAGTTTCTCATTCTGAACAACTTTACTTAATAAAATTTTGCTATATCTTTAAGGAAATTAGCATCGTAATTAAATTAATATTGAAAGTTGAAGTTGGCCTTCGCATTTCGTATAAATGCAGACCTCCAAGCTGCAGCAAACCATTCTGTTACCTGCTTTTGCAATGTCAACTGTGTGCCAATCTTGTAGAGGTGTTCTACTACCCAAAAATATGTCTAAATACTCGAGGCTTAGCTTGAAGAAAACATCGGAAAAGGGTAAAGTTAAACTTTGCGCCTGCACGGAACCAAGCGTTTCACACCCCAGTTCCGCACAGGCGTTGCCGCCAGCCGCCATAAATGTTTTAAGTGACGTATTAATTGCTCCTAATTACGAAATTATTTCTCCAAGTAGCCAAGGTTCGAGCAAAATTTTAAAATCAGCTTTAAAGAAAGGTCAGAAAATACAAAAAAACCGGCAAAATTCAATTTTAGGAAATATATAGAGAATATGAATGCGGAGACTGAGAAGAAAACGGGAGAATTTCAGGTTCAAGTGGAAAATGTATCCACATTTGATAGTCGGACAGTTGGTGAACTGTCTACTCCAAAATTCCAAAATATGCCGATGCAATCTGAGTCTCCGCATCTATCACAAACGGAAATGTTTATGGAAGCGTTCGATTTTGACGACATTCCATTGGAAAAGGCGGCTTCCGGCGACGGTGCGGCGCAAGAGTTTACAACCCTTGTAGATGGTTTGGAGATAGACTCCGGCTCAAGTCGACCGACCAGTCGAATTTCGAAGCGGCTAACAATCCAACCTTCGGAAAATGTGGCCGCAGTGCCTTCTGTAATTGTACAGGCATCTCCGGTTTCGGGTGGTGTGGCTGTTGTAGCCCCTGGGAGTGACGTAATCGATACTGTGGTGTCGATTACGTCTACCCCGCAGGAGGAAGACATGGATGACATTTCGCCATCCCAGCGTGCCGAACGTGAATACGTGTCTAATCGGAATGCAATAGATGCGAAAGCTGCTGATCTTCGCAGTGGAGAGCATTATCTAAGGTATATTAGATATTATTTTTTATCCATATATGTTATTTAACATTGAAGGTGTTTAGAACGTGCTTTTCCCAGTTTAGTAGCTTATATTGTTATTAGCTCCCTAGAAATTCGAGCCGCCAGCCTAGAAGCGACGATGCATGATGAGTACCTAAAAAGCATAGCTGCTTTACCTAAGATCCGCCACGGCCACAGCGCAACTAACATGGACATCTTTAAGAATGCTGCGTTAGCAAGGCTAGAGCTAATTCAAGATCTGTTAGCTGTGGAGAGTGCGATTCGTGCAAGACGTCAGGAGCTCGATAAAAAAGCTAAGTAACGAGTAGATAATCGTTTAACATATCATACACCTCTAACACAAATAACCTTGCCCCCCTATCCTCTCCAGGGTGTCCAAAGCGAATCCTCCCCGTGGTGACACCTGGGTAATCCGTTCGAGGTTTAATTTGTTAATCAGTGTTTATAAATAAAGGTGTTCATTGCGTTTGTGAATAGTAAGCCTCGAGCTGGGTAGCTAATCGCGCAATTAGTATATTAACCGATTGCGCGAGACTAATTTGCCATTATGTTCAGGTGCACTGCTTGTGGAGAGTCCTTCACCAGAGCTGACAATTTGTTTCGCCATCGAAGAGATAGCTGTCGCCACGAGCTGGGCCACCCATCGACGAGTGGTAAGTGGAAACGTGTTGATTGCTGTTGATTATATCGATTGTGTGTTTCCTACAGGTGACGCTATGGAGGCTTCGGTAGCAGCTGGTGAGGGACCATCGGCGAGTAAACGTCCAAGACCTAATAACTCCAGCGGTGGTGAGTGCGTCTCTATTGTAGTGTTTCATGTTTTCCAACGTTTGGTTTAACAGAACAGCTCCCCAAGACGCAATACTGCGACGTGTGTGATGAAAATGTTCGTCGGACTTGTTTCGTTGGACACCTGAGGAGCAATCGTCACACGAGGCGGTGTGATGTCATCCACCTGGAGAAAGGAGTGGTAGCCCTTCCAAGCGCCTTCAAGTCCCGTGTTGCCAGCTACAGGGTGTCCACGGAAAATTATCATATAAGTGTTGTAGAATATATGACGGAATTGAAAGACAAAATTATAGGTCTAATAGAAGGACAACTGACCAAATTAAACAGTATAAAATTAAATTTCGAACTTTTCGGGTATTTTATTTTGGAGACTCAAGATGTACAAGACGTCAAAAGTTTTAATACGACCAACGAGGTGGTAACTCGCGGTACAGACTTGAACGAATTATATGATAATTTAACGGGGATATTGGACCAGAAGGCGTCCGAATTTGAGGAACGCGATTCAGGTGTGTATTACAATTGTAATTCTTGTTAATGTTACTAACCGCAAAATGTTTACAGGGTGGATCTTGAAGCAGCTGCTGTACCTAGAATTAAATATAAATAAATTCAATCCGTTTCGGGCGTCTTCGTATATCCCGCTCCCGGAGCAGATTCAGACCAAGAAAGCGATCGTGAACGTCCAAAACGTCAAGGACGAGCGTTGTTTCGGGTGGGCGGTAACCTCGGCCCTCTGCGAACCAGATGGACCGTCTAATCGAACGAGTTCGTATCCGGATTGCAGGGATTTTTGAAATTTTGAGGACATTAAATTCCCTGTTAGATTGCGCGATATTTCTAAATTTGAAAAAAATAACCCTCAACTTTCTATAAATGTATACGCGTTGGAAAAAACTTTTCAAAACGATATTACCATATATGAAGTTGTGGGACCTCTGTACTATTCGCCACGTATAAAAAAGAGAGATATAAATTTACTGCTTCTAACAGACGGCGAAGGTAATAGCCACTACTGTTGGATCGCTGATTTGTCTAGGTTAGTTTCGCGGCAAATAACGGCTAGGGCCAATGCGAAACATTTTTGTAATGGTTGTCTAAATTACTTTCGCACCGATGCCCATCTGGAGAACCATAAGCTTTTTGACTGTAATCATGTATGCACAAAGTTGCCTACGACAGAGCCGATCACGGATAAGTGTGGGGAGGTGAGGCCTCAGAACATTCTTAAATTTGATAATTATCATAAGCAATTGAAAGTGCCATTTTGCATCTATGCAGATTTCGAGACAGTTTTATCACCTGTCGATGGTGGGGATCAGGAGCCGGATCGCGAAAGACCTTATACGATCAAAACGTGCGAGCACAAACCGTATTCTTTCGCGTATTATTTGAAATGTTCTTTTGATGATACTCTATCCAAATTCGAAATTTATAGGGGTGAGGATGCTGTGGACGTGTTTGTTGAACGTCTAGACAGAGACGTTCGCGCGCTATATTCCAACAGTTTGAAGCATGTTGTACCCCTCAAGCCTCTGGCTCCGCAAGAAATTCAAAATTTTAAGGATGCTGCTTCATGTCATATTTGCAATCGTCCTTTTGGAGAGGAGAACGTAAAGGTTCGCGATCACGACCATTTGACCGGAGAATATCGGGGAGCTGCCCATTCTAATTGCAATCTAAATTATAAACTTCCAAATTTTATTCCCGTATTTTTTCACAATTTAAATTACGATTCCCACCTTTTTGTAAAACAGTTAGCTCAAAATAACGAAGAGCTTGATGTCATTCCAGAAAATAAGGAAAAATATATTTCATTTGGCAAACGTCTTTGGGTAGATGAAGTCGTTGTTGACGGAAAACGGAAAAACGTTTATATGCAAATTCGATTTTTAGATAGTTACCGATTTTTAAGTTCTTCTTTAGCATCGCTGGCCGCCACGTTATCAGATGATCAGTGTGTTGAAATTCATAAGCAATTCGGACATGACATCAAATTCGAACTGATGAGACAGAAAGGTGTGTTTCCCTATTCGTATCTGGATTCATTTACAAAATTAGACGAGCCGGCGTTGCCCACAATCGCCCAGTTTTATGATCATTTAACCGAGACGCATATTACTGAGGTCGATTACGAGCGCGCCGTTAAGGTCTGGAAAACTTTCGAATGTGAAACGTTGGGCGACTATTCCGATGTTTACCTCAAATGTGACGTGTTTATATTGGCAGACGTTTTCGAAAACTTTCGCAATTTTTATTTAAATCAATATAATTTAGATCCGGCGCAGTACTTCACCGCCCCCGGTTTAAGTTGGGACGCCATGTTAAAATATACGGGGGTTGAGTTGGAACTGTTGACGGATATGGATATGTTTCACTTTTTTAGAAAGGGTATTCGTGGGGGAGTTAGTACTTGTGTCGGGCGAAAGGCTATTGCCAACAATAAATTTGCGGGTAACTATGACGCTTCAAAGCCCACTTCTTTTCTTGTGTTTTTAGACGCCACCAACCTTTATGGCCATAGTATGAGACAGTTTCTACCGCAAGGTGGTTTTGTTTGGTTGACTGACGAGGAAATTGATAGTTTTGACGTATTTCAAATTTTGGACGACTCAGATACTGGGTACGTGTTGGAAGTTGACTTGCGGTACCCTGAAAATTTACATGACGATCACAATGACTTCCCCTTTTGCCCCGAGCTATTGGTGCCTCCACAGGGAAAATTTAAAAATGCAAAATTAATTCCAAATTTGTATGACAAACACAATTATATTATTCACTACAGAAATTTGAGGCAATGTTTAGAGGCCGGCTTGATTTTGGTTAAAACGCATAAAATACTTAAGTTTAGACAATCTCCATGGCTCAGATCCTACATCGATTTAAACACAAATTTACGTAACCAGTCTGACAATGAATTTAACCGAAATTCATTCAAACTAGCTAACAATAGCGTCTTTGGTAAAACCATGGAAAACGTGGACAAAAGGGTTGTTGTAAAGTTAATTAGTCATTGGGAGAAAATTGGTAATAGAATGGGGGCAGAAGCTTTGATATCGAAACCTAACTTTAAAGATAGAATTCGGTTTGGGGAAAATTTAATAGCAGTGGAAATGAACAGAACGTCGGTTTTATATAACAAACCCATTTATGTTGGTTTCTCAGTTTTAGATCTTTCGAAAACGGTAATGTACGATTTTTATTACAAATTTTTGAAGCATACATACGGCCGTAATGTGTCTCTACTCTATTCTGACACTGACTCATTCATCCTGGAAATTTTTACTGAAAATTTTTACGCGGACATGCAAAAGCACCTTGATCTCTTTGATACATCAAATTACAAGAATGGTTTGCACGGAATTTCGAGAACCGAGTCTGTTGTTGGCAAATTTAAGGATGAGTACGCTGGGGTGGCTGTGTGTAGCTATTACGGGGTCGGTGCAAAAACATACTGTGTAAACGCTGTTGGTAAGGAAGCCAAAAAGGCGAAGGGAGTTAGAAAGAGTGCTGTTCGGAATCACCTCACCACCGAAATTTATAAATCTGTAGCCGAAAACAAGAGGGAAGTTGTATTTTGTCAGATGTATGTGTTTCGTTCCCATTTACACACTATGTACACCGAATTAATGAATAAGGTTGCGCTTTCTTCGCGAGATGATAAACGCTTCCTTATTCCTAATACTACCAAAACCTTAGCATGGGGTCACCGTGATATAGATGTTTACAGTCGTCTAGACAACTTGCTGCGCATTGCCGAAACGATGACGTAGCAATATGTTCGCGGAACAGTATTCGTTATTACTTAACAGCAGAGGTCCTACACGGCTTTCTTGTACTTTGTAGGTTTAGTTATTGTATATAGCAATTATAGTATAGGTTAAGAACACTAGCTTGTATGATATAGGTAGTAAGTTAAATTTTACGAAAAATCTGATTGTTTGGGTCCGCATTACCAAGTATATTTGTTATTTAACACTGTAGTCACTCATGTTTAGCATTTACAATAATAAATTACTGTAAAACATAAAAAAGTTTTTATTTAAAGAAAATAAATGGTAGTAAAACAAAAAAGTGTTTTATTGAAAGAGTTCTATAGAATCATAATAAGTTATACAACATTGTTTTTGGATATCCAAGAATTGTGACGATTATCGAATCCCAACCACTTTACGTAAAGCTGATTACCCTTCTTCTTCAACACCTTTTCTACCAGGTATACGTCCGAGTGTTTGGTTTTCTGTAATTCGTGCTCGTAAAATCCACCTTTGATTTCTTGCCCTTCCTGATCGGTGAGTCTGTAGGTGGTAGGATTTGTAAGTCGCACTGTGGCTATTTTGAATATTTCGTTGCTCCAGCTGGGTGTGTAGCCCTTGTTAAATATCGAACGATATTTACTAATGCGTACAGAATCTCCTTTATGAAACTTTTGAGGTGTCGGATCTACAGTTTTTGTGTGGCTGTACACGGTGTGTAACAGACGTTTGGCATTTTTAAGATTAACTTCAGCCGGCTTCATACCTGTTGTGCTATGCCTGGTTGTGTTATATTTGCTTAAAAGTTGGGGCAGAATGTCCAACCATTTGTAGGACCCTTGCAAACTAAACTGCTTCCACATCATGTTCTTAAGGGTGCGGTTACATCTTTCTATGATGCTGCTTTTCATAGTTGAATACGTGCTGTAATGATTTATCTTGTAACGTCGCATCAATGCTTGAAAATCGCTGTTATAAAATTCTTTTCCCAAATCGGTTTGTACGTTTTTTGGAGATACCTTCATATTAGCAAGAACTTTTCGCATAGCTGCTGCTACATCTTTTCCCGTTTTCCGTTTTACCGGGAGAGCCCACAAGTATTTAGAAAACGCATTAATAACAGCTAAAATGTATCGATAACCTTTATTGCTTCGTGCATATGGTTGCATCTCCACCAAATCCGCTTGTAGTAAATCATGCAATCCTTTGAGAATCACCCGTCGTCTCTTGAAATTTCTTCGCGCTGGTTTGTGAAGTTCTGCAACTAGATCCTCCTTAGGACTCATTGCCGAATGTTGCTGTATCGACTGCTATGGGACATTTAAGCAGCAGTTGCACGTATAACTTAGTGTTTATGGATTCGAATTTCAGTTTATCTCCTCGCCGCAATGTCTTACCGACAAGCGTGTCGTGTTTGATGCCGTTGATGTGTGATACTACCAAAGGTCCGTTGACTTGAACACTTATGATCTCACCGATCGTTAAAGGAAAAATGTACTCATTATTACCGAAAATTTTGGAATATCCGCTTTCATCATAACCACGCCCCACTAGCAGCAGTTGTACCTCTATATGGAGTCGGTTTACATTTTGAACTTTCATAAAGATATGTTTGCGATGAGAACCGTAGCGCGCGCTATGGTAGTGGCGTCCAAATTTGTCTATGGGCATTACTCTATCGTCTAACACCTTCTGATCGTAATTCAATAGGTCCTCTGCTTTTGTACTCGTCTTAGTGAATTATTTTTGCTTCTCGTAGAGCTTGGGTGATGCTTACGATTTCGTTGGAATGGCCGGTGTGCCCCGCTACCTGAGAGGCTAGTAATATGCGCAGACGATCCACTAATGAATTTGGATCTTTCCAAGGAACAAATTCCACTTTTTTATTGGTTACTGTTAATAACCCCCTTCCGGTACGCTGCACTCTCGATGCGGCTCTGGTAGGTTGTCTAATGCCGGAGGAGGTAGCCAGGGGGCGTACTATTTTCATATATTTTGAGCCGGCGTTACCGCTTATCCCTTGGGTTGGATCGTAGTTCTTACGATTTGCGGCGGACCGGTTCACTATGTCATAGTAATTTTCATGGTCTTTGGTTGTATAAGTTATCGGTTTCTTTAAGAACATTAATTCGTAAAAGCCGGGGGTGCCTTTGTATACTATTCTATTTCCGTGATCTGTAATAACCATGTCCTGACCCTCAAAAGTAAGCTGTTTATTTCCAATTGCAAATTTATCAGTGTCTATGTCCCATCGAACTCCATAGTGGAGATCGTACTTGCTCTCTGTATCTCGTATCATTCCCTCGATATATTTTCTAGCTAACCCTGAGAACTGTTCCAGGTATTCCCCTAGAACTTCCGGTTCCATCATTTGTCGCACGGTTTCCCTAGCCTCTGCTACCGAAGTTTCAATTGCCGCTTCTTCTTGAGCCTCCACCTGTTGCTCCTCATCCGGTAAACTCTCATACAATACTTCTCTGTCAAGAAATCTAGGTGTGGATGTTACCAACGCTGAAGTCGATGGTCCGGGAATGGCAATGTCGGGGGTTGACGCTCGTACGGGGGTTTTACCATTTCTCGGACGGGGTAGGATAGATGGTGTGGACACTCGTCGTTTGATGGTTCTCAGCATAGGTCCTACTTCTTGCTGTATTGTTTGACCGCCTTCTTGCTTGATGGATGTTAGCAATTTCGTGAGTGGTTGGGAAATTGGTTTAAATTGCTCCGCAAGAGCCGTCCGCGATTCGGCGATATCTGCTTTTAAAGTTTCATATTTCCGCCTGACAGCCTTTCTAGCTTTAATAAGATCGCTTACTAACCGTTTGTCCATGTTGCTATTACTGTCGTTGTTCGTAGACTAATAATTTGTACAGCAGTGGTCCATGCCTATATAGTGAAATAACTGTCAAACCCTTTTCTATAACGACCGGCGTTGATTTCGCTTTCTTTGTCGATAACTAAAAATCCATGATCTTTGATCCAACAGTGGGAACATAAGTTTTTAAACTTTTCGAATGACATGTCTGTGTTTACATGATCATCGTAAATGTGTTTAAGATTGGTGTGGTCTTGCCGGAATACGATTATGATATTCGCATTATCTCGTACCAGTTGTTTCGGGATTGATGAGTAAGTCTGACAGAGGTAAAAACAATCTATATTTCGATGACGTCCGAAACTAAAATAATCTCTAATTATGCTTTGAGTGTCGCATGCCACATCATCAAACACAATAACAGAATTTTCTTTCGCCTCGTGTGGTTTGATAACCTCACACCCCTCGCTGAATTCGTAGAATCCGATTTCTTTTAGTGACTTCAGAAGTATCTTCAGAAATTTGTATTTAGGTTGGTCAAGGGTTTTGGAATACAAATACAAGTTGTGAAACCGCACCCCATTGCGGTGCACCAAAAGACTGATCATCGCATTGGTTTTCCCAGAGCCGGAAGGACCAATGATCAAACCCCTTTTACATCCTATACCCAGTAAAGTGCCGTGTCGTCTGAACCTCTGTGACATGGAATTTACTGTATGATTTACTACCGGCAGCGAACATTTTTGTTTCACAAGTTTGACGTTCTTCATCGTTTTCGGACGGGGGCGAACTAGCTTCTAACCGCGCTGTGCTAAGTATATATCTACCCCTTTGAGCTTCACATCGTCAGTCGCTCTTCGACGAGCGTTTCTTTAAGATGAGTTATACTAGACGTAAAACTCGTAGTCGTCGTCGAATCGTAAGACGGAAAGGTCGCGGTTTGTTGAACACCCTTATTGACAAGTTGCCTTTCGAATTACATATACCAGGTTACAAGTTTTGCGGACCTGGCACTCGTTTAAACAAACGACTTTCTCGAGGTGATAGAGGAAGAAACCCTCTGGACGAGGCTTGCAAGCAACACGACATCGCATACTCACAATCCAGCAATCTTTCGACACGTCACGCGGCGGATAAAGTTCTTGCACAGAAAGCTTGGGAACGCGTTAAAGCAAAAGACTCTACTCTTGGAGAAAGAGCGGCAGCTCTTGCTGTTACAGGGATTATGAAAGGGAAAACCAAACTCGGCATGGGAGTCTCCCGGAAACGGAAGCGTACAGAACCCATTGCTGCTATGGAAACACCCCGGAAACGAAGACGTACACTACCTATTGCCGCGCAAAAATTTGGTACGGGGGTATCTAGAAAACGGAAGCGTACACTACCCACTGCTGGTGTGACGGTCCCCCGAAAACGAAGGCGTACATTACCTATTGCCGCACAAAAATTTGGTACGGGAGTATCTAGAAAACGGAAGCGTACACAACCCACTGTTGGTGTGAGAGTCTCCCGGAAACGAAAGCGTGCACTACCTATTGCCGGTATTGCGCAAAAATTTGGTACGGGGGTATCTAGAAAACGGAAGCGTACAAGGTGTAGTAGGCGTAAACGTATTGGAGGCGCGGTCGTTTTTAAATCGCGAAGGAAACGCCGAATTCGTTCTAGAGTAGTACCTGTTCCCAAGAGAGGAGGTATATTGCCGCTTGTACCCATACTTGCTGCATTAGGAGCATTGGGGTCTCTCGGAGGCGGTGCTGCAGCAGTCGCTAAAGCGGTTGGCGACTCAAAGGCTTCTAAAAAGGATCTCCAGGAAAAAGAGCGACATAACAAAGCTATGGAATCCATTGCTCGAGGAAAAGGGCTATATCTACGACCGTATCAGTCAAAAAACTACCGTTGAAGCTACCACGCCGAGCGTTGACGAACATCGATATTGCACAGTACGTTAAACGCTTAGAAATTCCCCATTTTAGGAGGATATTTATGCGAGATGCCCTACCTGACAAAATTCGTCAACGAGAATGTGGTGTGACTAACTTAGACGATGATGTTGGACCTGGCACACATTGG
Organism: Agriotes lineatus; assembly: GCA_940337035.1. NCBI lineage: Eukaryota > Metazoa > Arthropoda > Insecta > Coleoptera > Elateridae > Agriotes > Agriotes lineatus. The sequence continues at coordinate 136,867 of CALNHX010001083.1, forward strand.
ACAGCCTACGTTAAAGCTGATCGATTTGTTCTGTATTTCGATAGCATAGGTCGCTTACAACCTCCTCCCGAATTAGTAAACTACTTTCGCAGCGATGGTAGCAACAACACAATTATGTACAACTCTAATAGATATCAAAAACTCGCATCATACACATGTGGACATTTGTGTCTCAAATTCTTATATAACTTTGCAAAACCGCTTTTGTCGTCAGTTTAAGTGCCGCGCTTCATCATGTCCAGTATATTCACTCTTACGGGAAATTCATCTGTTCTTACTGCAAATTTTGACCCTCCCATTTTTTTAGACGATGGTAGCGAATACGTCTTGGGATTGTTAAGTTTCGAAACCTACTATACTATTCCAAACGTTAGACCTCCCAACAATGAATTTCATCTTGTTGGAGAACCTCCTATTATTATACCGGAGGGAGCATATGAAATTACCGACATTGCCGAATTTTTACATAACCAACTCGATTCTGATGTGGGTGTTAAACAGGTACTGCTACGTGGAAACAACAGCACCTTAAAAACCGAAATAAAGTCCACCGTTCCAATCGACTTTCAAAGCGACAATACTATCCGGGACATGTTAGGCTTTGAGAAAAAAGTTTATGCTGCAGATAGGTGGCACACAGCTGAACATGTTACGAAAATTTTGAACATCAACTCGATTCTTATTCATTGCAACATCTCCGTTGGTTCATATAAAAATGGTAAGCCCGGCCATATCATTCACCAATTCTTCCCCATAGTACCACCCGGGTACAAAATAGTGGAAACCCCTAACCCTGTCATCTATCTACCGATCAGCACGAAACAGATCACTAACTTAACTATTAAAATACTAGACCAATCGGATAATCCTGTCAGTTTTAGTAAGGAGACCGTTACGGTAACATTACATTTAAAGAAACTGTAATGGGTTTTCGATTCACCACTCCGTACCACCCCTGTATTACTTCCTATAAGAATCGTCGCCCACACCCTAGTAAGATCAGTACGGCTTCGTCCACCACGCAGCTAACTAAAGCAAACAGAGACTTCTTGCGGTCCTTAGGCTTTACAATAGTGTAATGAGTATTTTAAATATTGGAGAGCGAGTCCTCGTCGACACTTCTATCATTAGCAATCAATTGCACACACATCAACCGTATACAAACCGTTTTGACTATAACGATGAAATTCGAATTCCAATTCCCGAAGATATGTCAACTCTTCCCGGCCTGAGCTATCTGTACCTAGAGGGAAAGTTGCGGAAGGAAAACGGTGAAGTTACAACGGCTAAATTCCTTAACAATGGTTTGGCTCACTTATTTAGCGAAATCCGATACGAAATCAATGGCGTCGTTGTCGACTCTGTCACCAAACCTGGTATTACGTCTACTCTTAAGGGATATGTGTCCTACAGTTCCGCTGACGTTAAAAAGCTTCAAAATGCAGGTTGGTTTGCCGGCGGCGATCCTCCCATTACCGATCAGGAAGGTAACTTTAGTGCCTGCATACCGTTGAGAATGCTGTTAGGATTCGCCGAAGATTATGGTAAAGTAATACTTAACATCCGACAAGAACTCGTATTAATTCGCAGCAATACCGATGCCGACGCCGTATTCAGTGCTACCGTAGGGGAGACGGCTAAAGTTACGATTGACAAACTATATTGGAAGGTTCCTCATATCACTCCAGGTCTTGCTCAAGAATTAGCCCTGACCAAATACATCGATAAAAATATTGACACTCAAGTCGCATTTCGCAGCTGGCAGCTTCATATCATACCCGGTGTTCATGCTGTGACTCAACATTCTCACGCTATCGCTACAAGCACAAAATTACAAACCCCCAGATATGTCATCGTAGGGTTTCAATCAGGTCGTTCGGGGCTAATCGCTAAGGACAATGCTAATTTCGATAAAATTGGTCTTACTAATTTCCCAGTTTATCTGAACACCGAACGATTCCCATACGACAATTTACATAACAATTATGCACTCAATCATTACTCAACATTATACGACATGTATTCCAAGTTTCAATCATCTTATTATAGCAAAATCGATGAGCCCTTCTTCTCCCGCCATGACTTTGCAGACAAGGCGCCCATTGTTGTAATCGATTGTTCCCATCAAAAAGACTACCTTCATGCAAACGCTGTCGTTTTTCGTGTTGAATTTGAAACTTCCGCTAACGTGCCAGCCAACACAACTGCGTATTGTCTCGTTCTTCACGATCGGGTTTTTACTTACAACGCATTGTCAAAAGCAGTTAAACAACTGTAATTTCGCAAAACACTTCAGTTGCACCTCGACTTTTAGCGTAACTAGACCATGCTCTCTATACCTAATACGATGAAGATCATTATCGATATTCAAGGTTTTAAGACGTCCGATAAGCACTTTACCCCAAAAGAATTGGCCTCCTACGACGGTACCTCAGTATCTCACCACATTTTTAAACCCCCTTTCGCCCTCCATTCCTTAACACCTCATTTACAACAACAAGCCCACTGGGTAATGACTAATCACCATTGCATCGACTGGAATGAGGGATTTACTCCAGCATACATGTTTTCTGCAATCTTACGACGTCTTCTGCAAGGTGTCACCGAAATATATGTGAAAGGTCGAGAAAAGGCAACTTTTCTACGCCGCTTTACTACCATCCCAATCATCGAAGTGGAAGAAAGGCCGGCCCTCACCCCATCACAACCCGCTTGTTTATATCATTCCAAACCGATTTGTTATTGCGCTTTATCTAACGTGTATCATATTTATAATCACTACATAATGGAATAAAACAACCTTTTTTTTAAATTTTTATTGTTTTTATTTGTTTACAATATATACCGTTTAACTACACGGATTAAACATCTACGTACTAGTGGAAAAGCGCTCTACATAAATTGTTCGCCTATGTTCGGCGCACAAGACGTCTCGCAGTACTTCATCCATAGTAAGTATCCTCCGATGGAACCGCAACCTATCCACAGCTTCTCGTTCCCACCGTCCTCTCCGAGCTTCTCGAAACGCATACGTCCACGTATGCAAATTGTACATCTTATTCTTCGAGTCGTCAAACTGCACGCTCTTCTTCATTTTCCTTCCTCTCTATAAAGGCTTTTACTTCACACATATGCCATTTTAGGCCAAGACTATCCATTAAATCTACAAGGAGGCCTTCATTTATGGCTCCGTCTAAAAATAGTTGACCGACAGCTGCACCGTTTTTGTACTGTTTTTCTTTTTTATACAACTCTTCGTCACTGAATCCGGAACGTCCTAACCCATATACGACTTCGTGCGACGCTTCGAAAGCTAAATCCTTTAACGAACTCACTAATCGTTCAACCGCACTAGGTACGTCTCTTGCAGCCGGTCGAGCAGCCTCTCTATAATTCATCCACATGACTACACTGCCAACTGACGACTCAGGGCTTCCACTTCGATGTCGCACTTTACCATAGAACTTGCGAACGTTAGCACTTCCACCATACACGCAGTCTTTTCAGAGTTCTCCTCCAGCTGATCCACTACAGACCATACATTTACTAAACAGTCTCCACAAAGGTTTGCTACACCCTTCACTATTTCTTTATAGAAACTCTCAAAGTGTAACGCTTTTAATTGTGCGAATCGCGCTTCCACGAGTTTATGCAAGCGCCACAATTCTTCTACAGTTTCGCTCGCTAAACGCACCTCTGACAAGCCCACTTCCTCCAATTTGATTATTTTCCTTGTCTGGATCGCTTCAAAAACAATGCTCTTCTTTCCTATTTCCAGAGCAGGCCACTCACCGTCGAGAGAATAGAAGTAGTTGGAAATCACTCCTTGATTTGCAATCAGGGCTGTCCACTCCCATTCATTTAACTGCACCCAGTCATTTTTGGCACCCCGTATTATAATACTTGGGTTAAATTGCGAACTCCAATCAAACCCTACACTGACGTACTTAGAACTTGATTTATTTAATTTGTACGTCCTACTATTCAGAAGTTCCGGACAGAACAGTGGTTGCGGCTTTCTTGCTTTATTACTCTGAACTACCTCAATAGATTTCAACAAGGCTTCCATTTCTGCACGACTATCGGATGCTACTACCCTTGCCGACTCTTCTACGCGCTTTTATTTTCACATTTCCAAGGTTATATGTGGTAGGAGGTGACCGTAAACGCGACCTTGAAGTCATGTTTACTGCACTACCTTTTTGGACTCAACAATTATGGGAACCTTGAGTTGAAATTCCACATATAACATATTTGGCTTGACTGCCCAAAATTTTAGCATATCACCCTTTTTTAATGTCTTCCCGATCATTTCGTGTAATTTATATGACCCCAACCTGTTGATATAAATTTCGGTATTTTCGGGATAAAGTAAGACGTTTGTTATTTCAGCTTCACGGAAGGGAATAGTATATTCGATGTCACCATGCGCTAGGATGTACCATCTATCATCATTGACGGCAATGGATACTAGTTGTAAATCTCGTTCATAATATAAAGGCTCGCTTAGCTCTTCAACCACAAACACCTGCGGGTGTGACGTGGAATTCGCATGCATATGTTTACCAAATTTATCGATAGGCATTGCTCAAGCGTCGAACTGGATATGAATACTGAAAGCGTGGGCTTCTACTTATAAAATATCAATAATCATAGACGTCGCTAGGAGTGCAATAAAACACAGACCCCTTTATATACATATATTTAATTAAGCCAACAATAAGTAATATACACTACATCCCCATCTGCTAGCCGAGCGAGAAAGCGCTGGATGGGGACCTCTACATGCCGCCGCCACCACAGGAATGGGTCACCCTCGTATGTGGTGGGTAGCGTCCTCAGGAGGGTCGACTGCCATAGGCGCTCGCTTCCAAGACTCATGGAATAGTCTATTGTTACGGCAGCCTGGAGTTGACGAGCTGATGGAGGTCTCGGTTCGGAGGTGATGAAGTATTCAAACTCCTTGTAAAATGTAGGAGCATCTTCAAAGAGCGCATCAACAACAATATCAGGCATGATGACTGGTAGCCGTGGTGGAAAAACGTTACGCTTTATATGTGAATCTCAAGGTAAGACCCTTGACCTTCTACGTTCCCATCCTTGACTACGCTCCTATCTGTAACAGTCATCATAATCCTCCAGCACCTACCATAATCATCAAGCAGCTATGGCAACTAACTTTAAGAATGCAGAACAATTTTACCGTCATTTTCGCCGGTTTTTGGCTAGTTGCCCTCCAGCATCCTCTCAACGGTCTCTCCAGGCAGTGGTCACAATGGAGTACGCCTTGAACCTACAAGGAGAGACCCTAGCGGAGACGACCACCTTACGGACGTGGCCTGCAGTCTTCGACGGATCGTCAGCTGTGTGGTGGCAGACCAACATCTTCAAGCCAGTGGACCGGTACCTAGGCCTACTGGAGGATGGGGAAGTTACATATATAACTTATACTTGGAAATAAATAAATATATTTAGAAATATTTCTGTGGTTTTATTTTAAAGTTTCGAGATTGTGACCTTGAATTGTAGAATATAAAACTTTCACAAACGTGTGCGTAGTTAGTTGCCATCATGAGCTCAGAACCTCGACATCCAGAATTTGGGAGCTACTCCAAACGGCTACGAACATTCGGCGATTGGAGTCGAGGTCAAACTCCAGAATCGCTAGCAGGTGCCGGTTTCTTTTGCATCAGCGACACGATTAATTGTGTACAGTGTTTCTACTGCGGAGTTCAAATTTCTGGTTGGGAGCGCAATGACAAACCCCTATCTGAACACCTCCGTTGGTCACCCAACTGCAAAATTGCCGAGGTCTACCAGCAATTACAAACCATCGAAGACTTGACTTATCAACTTTTCGATGCGTTGCATTTTTCCCCAGGAGTAGATGTGGCTGGCAACAATGGAACGGGTGCTGCCGACAAAACAAAAGGTTGCTGTTGTCATAAGTAGGTTAGAATGGACAGTTGTAGAACCTCCCCCCACCACTTGTCCTTGAGTTCAAGGTCAAGGCTATTTTGCAAGGCTGAACTTCAAGGTCAAGGCTAAACTTGAAGGTCGAGGCCACTTGGAAGGCTAAGTCAACGATCAAGGTCAGCGCTATTTTGCAAGTTCGGTTGCTCAAGGTCAAGGATCCACATGTAACCTTGGAAATGTGAGAATAAAAGCGCGTAAAAGAGTCTGCAAGGGTAGTAGCATTCGAACGCTGATATGGAAGCCTTGTTAAAAGCTATAGAAGTAGTTAAGGGTCGGCAAGTAGCTGCGGTGGCGAGCAGTACTACGAGAGTCCATAAAGTGCAGTTATGTCCAGTGCTTCTGAATAGTACAACGTACAAGTTAAACAACTCCAGTTCAAAGTATGTGTGTGTGGGGTTAAGGGCGAACTCCGGATTTTCCCCAGTAATTCAAATAAGAGGAAACAAAAACGATTGGGTGGAGTTCGAGGAGTTGGATTGGGCTACCCTAATTGAAAATCAGGGGATCCTGACGAATTATTTCTATTCCTCCTCCGAAGAGCAGTGGTCTCCGCTGGTAGCTGCACGGAAACAGTATACATTCTTGGAACTTCAGGAAAAGAAGATACTAAAAATTGAAGAAGTGGGACAGAGTGAAGTCTACTTATCGAAAGAATCGTTGGAAGAGCTGTGGGACTTGCAGAGGCTGGTGGAATTGCGATTCGCAGTTCTAAAAGCGCAGAACTTTGAGCAATTTTATCACAAAATAGTGACGGGTATTGCAAACCTGCCTGGGGACTGCATTAGCAATATACGGAGTGTGTTGCAAGACCTGGCGGTAACAACCGAGAACACTGTTTCCATGTATGAAATTTTAAAGTATGGTAGTAACATTGTTCGGTGCGACGTTCAAATAGAAGAACTTGGTCTGCAGGTATTAGCTTAGTCATGTGGATGGGCTATTCTCATTGTCTACTAAATAAATCATTATTTATTAAAAAATTGACTCGACTAGGATTCGAACCCAGATCTCCTGAGGCGCAGTGTCTAGAATTCCCTTTAATGCACCGATTGGCTCCCCAGGTGTCATACCATTAGACCACCGAGTCCTTAAACTATTTAATGAAAAACGGCGATGACCTTCGGGATAATCGAAAGTATAAAAGGTTGCGCATTATCATGGTCTCGTTAATTGTTTTATAACTTACGTCAAGTTCGCACACTATTCGTTTACGTATAAAATAATGGATCAGACTTCAAGTGACGATTCTTCACATGAAATCACATTAAAGCACGCTGTAAAGTTGTGCTGTGCTTTCTGGTTTGAAGATGCAAAAAACAATTTAGATAAAATAGTGAGAAATTCCTCGGGACTCAGAAATTTAGACTTGGAATTTGACGCGTATGTAGTGACTGCTATGGCTGGCGATAGCCAAAATCAACAAGAAAAACGGAAACGACTGATTGCCAATTTGGAAAAAAACATTTTAAAATATTTTGCTAGAGAAGGAAATACATCGCTGACGCTGGATGTGGACTACCACCCAAAGCATCCCTTTGCTGAAATGCTGGAAGAACGTGTCTCAGTATTTGATCTACCGTGTAAATCTACAACGAAAATTAACGCTACACCAACCGGCATGTTCACACTTCAAGTTAGGAGTGGATATGGCTCGCTCTTCTGGAGATATATTTCAAATATTGATCACCTGTAACATTTAACTAAATATAATTTTTAAATGGTTTATTTTTTAATTTTGATTTGACCTTGAGTTGAAGGCTAAGATGATTTTCAACATCACATTATTTTCAAGGACGAACTCTTACACCTCGGCCTTGATTTCAAAGTCAAACTCTAGAACCTCCTCCCACCAAAAAGAGAAATGTACAAAAACGGTGCAGCAGCAAAATAAATCATAGTCTATTGAATAAATCGTGACAGTCTGGTTGTAACATGGACACATGGGAGCTATATGGAAAATATTTCCAGGAATTTTCGGAGTTATTTCCATGGTTTGGTTGCGATCAAATGAAAATTACCGTTACGTTGGATGGACATCCGGACTTTAAAACTTTTCCAACAGTACCACTTCCAGACGGGGATTGGTTTGATTACAATGTGATGGAGCCCATCGAGAAGTATTTAAAAAATTGGAGATTAGAACGTGAATGTGTGAAAAAAATCGTATACGAGTTATGGTGATGCCCGCCTACCCATCTGTTGAATGTGCACGCAACATCGCATTTAACCACTAGAAGCTTAGTCATGTGGATGTGGTATAGAGAAGCCGCTCGACCAACTGCAAGAGACGTACCTAGTGCGGTTAAACGATTAGTGAGTTTGTTGGAAGATTTGGCGTTTGACGCGTCTCACGAAGCCATATACGGTTTTGGTTGGTTCAGTGACGAGGAACTGAAGAAAAAAGAAAAAATGTACAAAAACGGTGTTGCTGTTGGTCGACTATTTTTAAACGGAGCCATAAATGAAGGCCTTCTTGTAGATTTAATGGCTAGTCTCGGTCTGGACGAACACATGTGTGAGGTGAAAGACTTTATAGAGAGGAAGGAAAATGAAGAAGAGCGTGCAGTTTGACGACTCGAAGAATCAGGTGTACAATTTGCATACGTGGGCGTATGCGTATCGAGAAGCTCGGAGAGGACTGTGGCAACGAGAGGCTATGGATAGGTTGCGGTTCCAACGCAAGATATTTACTGTGGCTGAAGTACTGCGAGACGTCTTGTGCGCAGAACATAGGCACACAATTTATGTAGAACGCTTTTCCACTAGTACGTAGGTGTTTAACCCATGTAGTAACACTGTATATATTGTATGCAAATAAAAACACAATAAAAATTAAAAAGTTGTTTTATTCCATTACATAGTGATTATAGATATGGTAAACGTTAGACAAAGCACAATAACAAACTGGAGCAGAATGATATAAACAAGCGGGTTGTGATGGGGTGAGGGCCGGTTGTTCTTCAACTTCGATGATGGGGATATTGGTATAGCGGCGTAGAAAAACTGCTTTTTCTCGACCTTTCACATATACTTCGGTGACATCGTGCAGAAGACGTCGCAAAATTGCAGGAAACATGTATGCTGGAGTAAATCCCTCATTCCAATCGATGCAATGGTGATTAGTCATTACCCAGTGGGCTTGCTGTTGTAAATGAGATGGTAAGGCGGTGAACGGAAACGGTGATTTTAAGACGTAGTGTGATACTGAGGTACCGTCGTAGGCGGCTAACTCTTTTGGGCTGAAGTGCTTATCCGACGTCTTGAAGCCTTGAATGTCGATAATGAGCTTCATCGTATTAAGTGGTGGGAGCACGATACAGTTACGTTAAAAGGCGAGGTGCAACTGAAGTGGTTTTGAGAAATTACAGTTGTTTAACTGCTTTTGACAACGCGTTATAAGTAAAAACCCGATCGTGAAGAACGAGACAATACGCGGTTGTGTTGGCTGGCACGTTAGCGGAAGTTTCAAATTCAACTCGAAAAACGACAGCGTTTGCATGGAGGTAGTCTTTTTGATGGGAACAATCGATCACAACAATGGGTGATTTGTCAGCAAACTCATTAGGCGTGAACCAAGGCTCGTCGGTCTTGTTATAATAGGATGATTGAAACTTGGAGTACATATCGTATAACGTGGCGTAATGATTGAGGCCATAATTGTTATGTAAATTATCGTAGGGGAAACGTTCGGTGTTGAGATAAACTCGGAAATTCGTAAGATTAATTTTGTCGAAATGGCTATTGTCCTTAGAGATGAGCCCCGAACGTTCCGTCTGAAAACCTACGATGACGTATCTGGGGGTTTGCAATTTGGTGGTTGTTGCAATGGCATGAGAATGTTGAGTCACGGCATTAACGCCTGGTATGATATGAAGTTGCCAGCTGCGAAACGCTACTTGCGTGTCGATATTTTTGTCAATGTATTTGGTTAGAGATAATTCTTGAGCAAGACCTGGAGTGACATGTGGAACTTTCCAATACAGCTTGTCAATCGTAACTTTAGCCGTCTCCGCTACGGTAGCACTGAATACAGCGTCGGCATCGGTATTGCTGCGAATCAGGACAAGTTCTTGTCGGATGTTAAGTATAACTTTTCCATAATCTTCTGCAAAACCTAACAGCATTCTCAAAGGTATGCAGGCACTGAAGTTGCCCTGTGCATCGGTAATGTGAGTATTGGGGGCGTACAACCAGCCAGCATTTTGAAGCTTTTTCACATCATCAGAGGTATAAGACACATATCCCTTAAGAGTAGATGTAATACCAGGTTTGGTAACAGAATCGACAACGACACCATTGATTTCGTATCGGATTTCGCTAAATAAGTGAGCCAACCCATTGTTAAGAAATTTGGCCGTCGTAACTTCACCGGTTGCTTTCCGTAATTTTCCCTCTATGTATAGATAGCTCAAACCTGGTAGAGTTGACATATCTTCAGGAATTGGAATTCGAATTTCATCGTTATAGTCGAAACGGTTTGTATACGGTTGATGGGTGTGCAACTGATTGCTAACGATGGAGTTGTCGACGAGGACACGTTCCCCAATATTTAGAATACTCATGACAGCACTTTAAAACCCAACGATCGCAAGAAGTCTCTGTTTGCCTTTGTTAACTGCTTGGCGGACGAAGCTGAACTGATTTTACAAGGCTGTGGACAACGTCTCTTATACGAACTGGGTTGGACATGGTAGGGTGAAAGGTTGAATCGAAAACCCATTATAACTTCTTTAAATGCAATGTTACCGTGACGGTTTCCTTACTAAAACTGACGGGGGTATCAGTCTGGTCCAGTATTTTAACAGTTAGGTTAGTGATCTGTCTCGTGCTGATCGGTAGGTAAATGACAGGGTTAGGTGTTTCCACTATTTTGTACCCAGGCGGCACTATGGGGAAGAATTGATGAACGATGTGGCCAGGCTTACCATTTTTATAGGAACCGACAGAGATATTGCAGTGGATAAGGATGGAGTTAATGTTCAAAATTTTTGTAACATGTTCACCTGCATGCCACATATTCGCATCATAAATTTTGCTGTCAAATCCCAGCATGTCTCGGATAGTATTGTCACTTGTAAAGTCGATTGGAACGTTCGATTTTATTTCGGTTTTTAAGGTGCTGTTGTTTCCGCGTAGCAGCACCCGCCCATTACTTCCGCTAGACTCAAGTTGGTTATGCAGAAAGTCGGCAATGTCCGTAATTTCGTATGCGCCCTCAGGTATAGTAATATGAGGTAGTCCGACGAGATGAAATTCATTGTTGGGAGGTCTAATGTTAGCAATAGTATTGTAGGTTTCGAAACTTAACAACCCCAAAACATATTCGCTACCGTCGTCTAAGAAAATAGGGGGGTCAAAATTCGCAGTAAGGATTGATGAATCACCTGTCAGAGTGAATATACTAGACATGATGAAGCGCAACACTTAAACTGCCGACAAAAGCGGTTTCGCAAAGTTATATAGGAATTTGAGACACAGGTGACCACATGTGTATGACATGAGTCGTTGATATCTATTAGAATTATACGTGATCGTGTTATTGCCACCATCGCTACGAAAGTATTTCACTAATTCGGTTGGAGGTTGTAAGCGACCGATGCTATCGAAATACAGAACAAAGGTATCCACTTTTACGTAAGCCGTCCAATGCGTGCCAGGTCCTACATCATCGTCTAGGTTAGTGACACCACATTCTCGTTTACGAATCTTCATAGGCAGGGCATCCCGCATAAATATTCCCCTAAAGTGTGGAATTTCTAGGCGTTTAACGTAGTCTGTAATATCGATGTTGGTTAACGCGCGGCGCGGCAGCTTCAACGGTAGTTTTTTGACTGATACGGTCGTAGATATAACCCTTTTCCGCGAGCAATGGATTCCATAGCTTTGTTATGTCGCTCCTTTTCCTGGAGATTCTTTTTAGCAGCCTTTGAGTCTCCCACTGCTTTAGCGACTGCTGCAGCACCACCTCCGAGGGATCCCAATGCTCCTAATGCAGCAAGTATGGGTACAAGCGGCAATATACCTCCTCTCTTCGGAAGAGGTAGTACTCTTGACCGCTTCCGCCTCCTCCTCCTCCTTGTTTTTAAAGCTCCTCCTGAATGCGAGCGGACTGTGATACCGACCCGTTTGGAATGCGTTCGCCGTGTACGCTTCCGTTTCACACCCATTCCGACTTTCGTCTTTCCTTTCATAATTCCAGTAACAGCAAGGGCTGCAGCTCTTTCCCCAAGAGTAGAGTCTTTTGCTTTAACACGTTCCCAAGCTTTCTCTGCTAGAACTTTATCTGCCGCGTGACGTGTCGAAAGATCGCTAGATTGTGAGTATGCGATGTCGTGTTGCTTGCAGGCCTCGTCCAGAGGATTCCTTCCTCGATCGCCTCGAGAAAGACGTTTTTTAAGTCGGGTACCAGGTCCGCAAAACTTGTACCCTGGTATGTGTAGTTCAAAGGGTAATTTGTCAATAAGGGTATTCAGGAAACCGCGACCTTTCCGCTTGGCGCTTCGGTGATGACTGGTTTGTTTACGCCTAGTAGCTTTCATCTTAAAGACTTACACACGACTGATGTTCTTCAAACGGAATTAACAAATATAACGAGAACGCACGGCGGGTAGAGCGCAGTTTCCTTCCGAGCGAAAACGATGGAAAACGTCAAAATTGTGAAGCAAGGGTGTTCCTTACCTGTAGTAAATCACACAATAAATTCCATATCCGAGACTTACAGAAAGCACAGCGCTTTACTGGGTAAAGGATGTAAACGATGTGTGGTCATAGGTCGATCCGGATCTGGAAAAACCAACCTCATGATCAGTTTACTAGTACATCGAAATGGGTTGCGATTCGGACACCTTTATATATATTCGAAAACACTCCATCAACCCAAATATAATTATCTGAGAGAAGCCTTTCAACCATTGAGAGACATTGGATTCTTCGAATATAGTAACGATTGTGAGGTGATCAAACCCCAGGAAGCAAAAGAACATTCCGTGATAGTTTTTGACGACGTAGCTTGCGAGACGCAAAGCATAATTCGAGATTATTTTTGTTTCGGACGTCACCGAAACATAGATTGTTTTTATCTATGTCAGACGTATTCATCTATTCCTAAGCAGCTCATAAGAGATAATGCAAATCTCATCATCATATTCCAACAAGACAACACCAATCTGAAGCACATTTACGACGATCATGTCAACACGGACATGTCATTCGACAAATTTAAAGCATTGTGCTCTTATTGTTGGAATGAGGATCACGGATTTTTAGTGATCGATAAAGAAAGCGAAACCAACGCGGGACGATATAGAAAAGGTTTCGACAATTTCTTTAATATATAGACAGCTGCCAAAGAAGGGAAGGTAGTAGTTTACCAACAACTGAAGGAGTTGCAACATGGATAAGCGTTTAGCCAGGGAACTTATCAAAACCCGACAATCCGTTAGACGTAAATACGCAGCTTTAAAAGCAGACATCGCCCAATCCCAATCGATTTTAGCTGAGCAATTTAAACCTCTTTCCAAGCCGCTCACCGAATTGCTGACAACTATAAAGCAAGAAGGTGTGCCAGTGGGCGAACCAAAAGTGGATTATTTGCCAATAACAATTAAACGTAGAGTATCCACTCCCTCTACCTTGCCCCGTCCGCGAGCGATAACCACTCCAGGCCGAGTTTCTGCGACAAACCTTCTGGGATCGTCACACACTTCCACACCGGGGCCATCACACACGTCCACACCAGGGCCATCACACACCTCCACACCTCGATTTTTGCAGACGCATGTGTTATCCGAGAGTGAACCAGTAGAGGAATACGATGAGCAGTTGCAGACGGATGTTGCTGAGGCGGCAGCAGAAGAAAGTGCTGTACAAGCGGCCAGAGAAACCATCCAACAAATGCTGGCACCGGAAGTTCTTGGTCAATATTTAGAACAATTTCAAGGGTTAGCTCGAAAATACGTGGAAGGAATGATACGAGATACTGAGGACAAGTACGATTTGCACTACGGAGTCCGATTCGACATAGAGGGAGATAAGTTTGCTATAGGAAATAAAGAAATCAAGTTCGAGGGTGAAAATATCGTTATTACAGACCACGGCAACAGAATAGTCTACAAAGGCACTCCAGGATTGTACGAATTGATGTTTTTAAAGAAACCGAATATATACAAAAACGCAGATTTAGAGCAATATCTAGATTTAGTGGATCGTTCCGCCGCAAATCGTGTAAACTACGACCCCACACAAAGAGTTAGTGGTAACGCAGGGTCTAAATACATGAAAATAGTACGACCTCTAACTGCCTCCTCAACCATAAGAGCTCCCGGCAGACCAGCGACGAAGGTATCACGGCGTGGCAAGGGATTACTAACAGTGACGGACAAAAAAGTGGAATATGTTCCTTGGAAGGATCCCAACTCATTAGTGAATCGGTTGCGTATATTAATAGCTTCTCAGGCAGCTGGACACACGGGTCATTCAAATGAGATAGTCCGTATCACCGAAGCCTTACGAGACGCGAAAATAATCTTCTAAGGGGTACAAAACCTTAGGGTCGACGGAATGTCGATCAGAACGCATTCAACGACGAAGCAGTAATGCCGATAGACAAATTTGGAAGACACTACCATAGCGCGCGCTATTATTCTCATCCCAAACGTATCTTTATGAAAGTAAAAAATGTAAACCAACTCCACATAGAAGTACCACTGCTGCTAGTGGGGCGTGGGTTCGATGAAAGCGGACATTCCAAAATTTTCGGACAGAACGAGTACATTTTTCCGTTAACAACCGGCGAGATCATAAGTGTTCAAGTCAGCGAACCTTTGGTAGTATCACACATCAACGGCATCCCACAGGAGACGCTTGTCGGTAAGACATTGCGGCGAGGAGATAAACTGCAATTCGAATCCATAAACAATAAGGTATACGTGCAACTGCTGCTTAAATGTCCCGTAGGAGAGTAGAAAGCAACAGTTGACAATGAACCTTAAAGAAGCCATAGTTGGCGAACTCCACAAACCAGCACGAACACATTTCAAGAGAAGGCGCGTTATTCTAAAAGGCTTGAACGATTTATATCAAGCTGATTTGGTAGAAATGATCCCTTATGCAAAAGTCAATAAAGGCTTTCGTTATATTCTGGTAGTCATTAATGCCTTCTCGAAGTATGTGTGGGCCTATCCCGTAAAACGTAAAACAGGAAAGGACGTAACAGTTGCCATGGGTAAAGTGCTGAGGAGTGTAAAGGTGTCACCTCAAAACTTGCAGACGGATTTGGGGAAAGAGTTTTACAACACCGATTTTCAACGATTAATGCGACAGCACAATATCAATCACTACAGCACGTATTCTAGCATGAAGAGCAGCATAGTGGAGAGGTGCAACCGCACCCTGAAGAACATGATGTGGAAGCAGTTCAGCCTGCTAGGGTCCTACAAATGGTTGGATATCCTACCCAAGATAGTAGCAAAGTATAACACAACCAAGCATCGCACAATAGGAATGAAACCTGCCGAAGTGAACTTAAAGAATGCGAAACTTCTTTTAAACACAGCGTACAGTCACACAAAGACCGTGGATCCGAAACCTCAAAAGTTTCGTACAGGGGACTCGGTACGCATCAGCAAGTATCGTTCTGCATTTAGCAAGGGATACACGCCAAGCTGGAGCAACGAAGTATTCACAATATCCACTGTTCGACTTACAAACCCAACAACCTATCGACTCACGGACCAAGAAGGTCAGGAAATTAAAGGAGGGTTCTACGAGCATGAACTGCAGAAAACAAAACATTCGGACGTATATCTGGTCGAAAAGGTTCTGAAGAAAAAAGGAAATTTGGTGTATGTAAAGTGGTTGGGATTCGACAATCGACACAACTCTTGGATATCTAAAAGCAATGTTGTATAACTTAAAGAACTACTGTAGCACTCTCAAAATAAAAAAACTGTTTTTTTGTAAATTATTGTTTTATTAATGCCACTAAACACAAACAATATTTCTTTGAAACACTTTCATCTTTCTCCCAACAAAAGCGACAACAGCAAAAGAACGAAATCATTAACATTTTAACGAAGCTGCTATTGTAAAATATATAAACTTATCGTTAACATTCAAAATAGGTAAGCGTATTTGTTTTCCCAACATTAACTACAGTAAGAATAATAATCACAAACATATTAACAAAGCTATTATTTACAAACTAGGAACTATTCGTAAGCTACATATATATAGTATACACTACTAAGCGCAAGAAAGGGTTCGTTTGGTGAGACGTCTGCTATAAATAATAACCAATACTGTTCCGCGAACATACTGTAATTTACATTTGGTTTGCGGCTGCCCGCAGCAGTTCGTCAAGCCTGTAATCAGCAATACTGCAGTGACCCCACGCTAGTGTCTTCGTAGTGTTGGGAATAACGTAGCGCTTGTCATCATGCGACGAAAGCGCGACCTTATTTATTAAGTCGGTGTACATAGTGTGCAAACGGGATTTAAAGACGTACATTTGACACAAGACAGTCTCCCGCTTGTTCTCGGCAACGGCCTGATAAAGTTCGCTGGTCAGATACTTCCGAACAGCGCTCTTTTTCACTCCCTTGGCTTTCTTGTCCACTTTAGATACGCTGTTTACACAGTATGATTTTGCACCGACCCCATAAAAGCTACGTACGACT
This sequence comes from Agriotes lineatus, assembly GCA_940337035.1. NCBI lineage: Eukaryota > Metazoa > Arthropoda > Insecta > Coleoptera > Elateridae > Agriotes > Agriotes lineatus. Next base: position 153,519 of record CALNHX010001083.1, read on the forward strand.
ACGCCAGCATATTCGTCCTTGAATTTGCCAACAACAGACTCGGTTTGCGGAATACCGTGCAGATTATCCACATAATTTGCAGTATCGAACCAATCAAGGTTGCGTTTCATGTCATCATAAAAATTGTTGGTTTTAATTTCTATAATGAAGGAGTCAGTGTCTGTGTAGAGTAAAGAGACATTATTGTCATAACGTTTTTTCAGAAACCCATAAAAAAAGTCATACATGACAGTTTTCGAAATATCCAAAACGGAGAAACCAACATAACTAGGTTTGGCATACCAAACCCACAGTCTGTTCATTTCTACGGCTATTAAATTTTCATTAAAGCAGATTCTATCTTTAAAGTTAGGTCGCGCTATCAACGTTTCAGCCCCCAGTCTATTACCAATTTTCTCCCAATGACTTACTAACTTTACATCAACCCTTTTGTCCACATTCTCCAATGTTTTGCCAAATACGCAGTTGTTAGCCAATTTAAAAGAATTTCTCTGAAAGTTGTTTGTCGATCGGTTTCTAAAGTCAGTATTAAAATCAATGTAGGTTCTGAGCCATGGAGATTGGGTAAATTTCAGTATTCTATGTACTTTAACCAAAGTCAGACCCGCATTCAAGGCCTGCTGTAATGCTCTGTAGTGAATGACATATTTCCGTTTGCCATATAAATTTGGAATCAATTTGGGTTGTTTAAATTTTCCCTCAGGAGGAATGAGAAGCTCCGGACAAAAGGGAAAGTCATTGTGAGCGTCGTGCAAATGCTCTGGATAGTCCAAATCTACCTCCAACACGTACCCGGTATTGGACTCGGCAGACACTTGAAAAATGTCAAAATTTGAAATTTCCTCGTCAGTCATCCAAACAAAATCACGTTGTGGTAGAAACTGTCTCATTGCGTAACCATAAAGGTTGGTTGCGTCTAAAAACATGATAAACGACGTAGGTTTAGAAGCATCGTAATTCCCGACAAACTCATTGTTAGCAATAGCTTGTCTCCCCACACAAGTGCTGACTCCTCCGCGAATACTGTTTCTAAAAAAGTCTAACATATCTAAATCAGTAAGCAGCTCAAGTTCAACCCCCGTAAACTTTAACATAGCGTCCCAGCTTAATCCTGGGGCCGTGTAGTACTGAGCTGGATCCAACTTGTAATGTTTTAAATAAAAATTTCTAAAATTTTCGAACACGTCTGCCAAAATAAACACGTCACATTTGAGATAGACATCGGAGTAGTCGCCCAACGTTTGACAACCAAAAGTTTCCCAAACCTTCACGGCTCGTTCGTAATCAGTCTGAGAAATATGGGTTTCGGTTAGACGGTCATAAAAGTCTTCGATCGAGGGTAAAGCAGACTCATCTAATTTTTGGAAAGAATCTAAATAGGAATATGGAAACACACCTTTCTGTCTCATCAACTCAAATTTGATGCCATTTCCGAATTTATTTTGAATTTCAACGCACTGGCCATCCGACAAGGTGTCGGCCAGCGATGCCAAAGACGAGCCCATGAAACGAAAGCTATCCAAAAATCTGATGCTCAGATAAATGTTTTTTCGCTTTCCCTCCACAAAAATTTCATCAACCCAAAGACGTTTGCCAAACGAAATGTACTTTTCTTTAGTTATCGGAATGACATCAATGTCTTCGTTATTTTGAGCCAATTGTTTAACAAACAGGTGCGAATCGTAATTTAGATTGTGAAAAAATACCGGAATAAAATTTGGAAGTTTATAATTTAAATTACAATTGGAGTGGGCGGCTCCCCGATAGTCTCCAGTCAAATGATCGTGATCGCGTACTTTTACATCCCCCTCACCAAACGGTCGACCACAAATGTAACATGAAACGGCTTCGTTAAAGTTTTGAATTTCCATAGCAGACATAGCTTTCATAGGTACAACGTTTTTCAAATGATGCGAATAGATGTTTTGCGCGTCTCTATCTAAACGTTCTATAAACATGTCCACCGCATCCTCCCCCCGATAAATTTCGAATTTTGACAGGCTGTCGTCATACGAACATTTCAAATAGTACGCGAAAGAGTAGGGTATGTGTTTACAGGTTGTAATCGTATAAGGTTTTGTGGGATCCGGTTGTTGGTCTCCTGCATCAACGGGTGCCAAAATTGTTTCAAAATCCGCGTACACTACGAATCCAACCTTCAATTGCTTCTGATAATTTTCAAATTTGAGAATATTCTGCGGTCTTACCTGACCACACTTGTCGGTGATCAACTCTGTCGTTGGCAATTTAGTATACACCTGATTACAGTCATAACTTTGATGCATAGTCAAGTGTGCTTCAGTTCTAAAGTAATTCAGGCAGCCGTCGCAAAAATGCTTTGCACCATCTCTAGCCGTTATTTGTCGCGATACTAATCTAGACAAATCTTTGATCCAACAGTAGTGACTATTACCTTTGTCGTTAGTTACAAGCAATAAATTTACATGCCACCTTTTTTTACAGGAGGTGTAGTACAGAGGTCCCACAACTTCATATTTAGTTTTATTGTCTTTAAAAAATTTCTCCAAACCGTATACGTTTATAGAAAGCTGCGGATTAATTGTTTCAAATTTAGAAATATCGCGCAACCGAACCGGAAATTCAATATCGGTCCATTGTAAAAATCGACGACAATTCGGATACGAAGAAGTTCGATTAGGCAATCCCTTTGGTACACAGAGGGCCGAGGTTACTGCCCAACCGAAACAACAATCGTCATTGTTTTGAACGTTCACGATCGCTTTCTTGCGCTGAATCTGCTTTGGGAGCGGGATGTACGAGGATGCCCGAAATGGATTGTATTTGTTGACGTTGACTTCAATGTACAACAACTGCTTCAAGATCCATCCTGACAATACAGAAAATTACCAAAGTTAGAATTGTTACAAAAAGCTACAGATCTCTTGCACACACCTGATTCCCGCTCCTGAAATTCCGACACCTTCTCGTCTAGCCTTCCAGTCAAATTATCATATAAGTGGCTCAAGTCTGTACCGCGAGTGACTACCTCGTTAGCCGTATGAAAAGTTTTTACGTCTTGTAGATCTTGAGCTTCCAAAATAAAATACCCGAAGAGTTCGAAATTTATTTTGATGCTAGTTAATTTGGTTAGCTGCCCTTCTATCAAATTTAAAATTTTTTCTTTCAATTCGGTCATATATTCCACAACGCTTATGTGATAATTTTCCGTGGAAATCCTATAACTGGCCACACGGGACTTGAAGGCGTTTTGAAGGGCCACCACACCTTTCCCCAAGTGAAAGACGCCGCACCGTCTCGTGTGACGATTGCTCCTCAGATGACCACCGAAGCACGTTCGAGGAATGTTTTCATCGCACACGTCACAGTATTGCGTCCTTGGGAAACCACCTATCAAAACAAACTATTTACACACTGTACAAACACACCAAGCACGCATACCATCACTACTGGAGTTGTTTAGTTTTGGGCGTTTACTCGGCCCCTCACCACCCACCACCGAAGTCTCCATAGCGTCGCCTGTAATTAATACAACTACACTGAAGGTGCTGCTCTACATCAACACAATTTAAACTCACCACTCGTAGATGGTTGGCCCAGCTGTTGACGACAACTTTCTCTCCGGTGGCGGAACAAATTGTCGGCTCTGGTGAAGGACTGTCCACATTCGGTGCATTGAAACATTATAAATGATTAATTGCAATTCTACACTGGGCAGGCTCTTCGCTAGAACGTTAGAGGTATCGCTCTCGCCGAGTATCGCTTCCCTAGCCAAACATGTAAATACAAGGAGCACACTCTAACACACTACCCAGGTACCACGAACGTGGACGTTAAGCCTTGATACCCTGGAGGGGATGGGGAAGTAGGTTACGTCGTTTTGGAATTTAAGGGAACTTACATTTGTTTGTCTAGTGAATTGCCGCCGCTAGTTCACAAATTCGCTTCGCTGTGTTGATTAGAGTTCGTGAGACCTCACCTTGCCGCTGCGTCAGCTGGCTGCGCCGTTGCACATACTCATCGTATTTTTTAGCCTTACGACTGTGCCCTTTGGCTATTTTGGGTCTCACCCTCATTATTTTTTTGGTGACGGCTGCCAGTTGTAATTCGATATTATCTAACTGCACATCCATACCGTCCCTCAAGCGTTCCAAGGATTTAATTTCAGCTATTCGTGCAACCTGAGCGGCAACTCTGTCCTGGTATGATTTTAAATTGTTTTGCGTCAGTGGCATATTTTCGTCGTTGTCATCGTCGTCGTCGTCGCTTACCGAAGAGATGGGCGATATCACACCATCACCCTGTGAAATGGATGATGGTGCAACATCGACCGCCTCCCTCTCAGTGTCCTCGGACGCAACAGAGGAATCGAATGTTGCTACTGTGCCCATTGCAACTTCCGCCACCGGAGAGGCTCGTCCGCTTTCGGATGCTACAATGCGCACAGTATTGTTCTTCTGTGACAGTGGTTGCGGTGTTGCCAGTTGTGAGTTGCGGCTGGTCGGTCGCCTTGAGCCTGAAGCGACTTGGATACCCAATCCGAGGTTTTGGGTCTCTACAGCAACATCGAAAGCGTCTTCCGCAAAAAATGTATCCCCGAAATCAATAGCAACAAAAGTTTGTTCCGGGCGTGTGGGATTGGGGGACTGAGACCTCACCTTTTTCTGCGGTGGTGGTAAATTCTCGCGTATCCCGTCGTTAAAATCAAGACTTGGCATATCCATAAATTTTTGCGTGTTAAACGTTGATGTGTCTTGCACACCCTCGATGCGAACGGCCCCATGTCCAGTCTCAATCGCACAATCCCTTACTGTCTCCTCAATCAATAAATCTACTTCCAAATTTGGCTCAATTTTGCGTTTCTGCCCTCTAACCAAACATTCTTTTAAAATTTTACCACTCGCCGGTTTTTCAGCGGACGATGTGATGGGACTACACCCCGGAACTGCATCAAGTTGGGTTAAAATTTTGCCCTTATTCTGCTTTTTCGACATGCTTTTCCTGCTACTCACCGGTTTTTTTGATGTTCTCAAATCGGCCTCAGATTTTGAGGACACCACTACAACCGGTGGCTGCAGCTGGACATTTTGATGTATTGTAACCTTGTCGTCGGACGCTTTCGATGTAGAAGGTTGAGCCAGTGCGGATTTGGGGTAAGATCCGCTAGCTCTCGGACAGATGCAGAGTACCACATCCTGCGGTTTCCGCAAACTCAACTTACTATACCCTGGCGCCCGCGTAACACCACCACAAACCGTACAAATCACAACACCTGAACGATGCATCATGAGCGAGAACAAACTTAAGAGTGACGCTCCTTACCGCCACCACATGTATTTATACTAACAATATGGTGGGGGCTTGTCCTTGCCTTGAGACTTACATTCCGAGCGTTTCCAAATAACAAGAAGGTCCACCGACCTTGCCCTTGAGACATTATAATTCGAGCGTTTCCAATAACCAGAAGGAGCACTGAGCTTGGCCTTGAGACTTTGAAATTCGGGTGCTTACAATAACAACAAGGAACGCTGACCTTGGCCTTGGTCTGGGAATGCAGTGGATGTCGGTATTAAGAACTTGAATTTTACGGTCGCGACGTTCCTTACCGTCAGCGTCACCTTGGCCTTGGTCTGGGAATGCAGTGGATGTCGGTATTGCGAACTTGAATTTTACGGTCGCAAAGTTCCTTACCGTCAGCGTCCTACATATACATAAAGTCTACAGTGAAATAGCGGCGTCTAGAAACAATTGTCACAAACTATCGGAAATCGGAGGCTCAGATAAAAATAATTCAAGAAACACCACACTGATTGCCCACTAAACAACGGAGATATGAGCGTTTTAAAATTTACAAGGTGGAAAGGTTGGACAAATCGGAAAGCAAAAGCTAATATATACATAATTTTAAAAAACACTCCGATATCTTAATAAACAACGGAGCTATGCTATTTCTAATATTTAACTCCAAGTGGTTGGGGTAGGTGGTAGTTTCAGTTTAAAATCGCAAAGCACAAGGCAATAGGAACCCAATAAAAAAAACTCCGATCAAATATCTAAATAAACAACGGAGATATGTAATTTTTAATATTTTACCCCAAGTGGTGGGGGGGAGGTTGTAGTTTGAGTTTATAATCGCAAAGTAGATGACACTAGGAGTATAATGCAAAAAACCGCGTTTAAATATCTCAATAAATAAAGGAGATATGAGCATTTTAAGATTTTACATTTTTTCAAAAAAAAAAACAAAAAAAACAAAAAAAAACCAAAAAAACCAAAAAAACCAAAAAAAAAAAATTATTTTCGTGTGCGACATTTTTCAAAATTTTTTTTTTTTTTTATTTGTTTTGAAACTAGTATCGGTTGATCGCGACTTGGTTGGGTACTTTTAATGGTGCAAACACGGCTTTTAGCTTTGTGCATTATTATAAGGTAGATTAGTTTTTTTTTTTTGCCCCACCCCGTCCCCCCACCCTTACCACCCCAACGAAATTTTTTTCCCTATATGCACCTTCCATTAAAATATTTTAGGCAATATATATACTAGGGTTCCACCTGTGTTTCCGCTAGAGGTTGATAAGAAAGCGTAACCCCATTTAATTTGGAAGGAAACATTAACAAGATCTGGGAGAATAGATTTCTTCCTTAATTGAACAGCTATCATTAACAAGATCTGGGGGAATAGATTTCTTCATTGATTTAGTAGCTATTTTTATACAACAGCTAGTTAACGATAGATGGCGACAACAAACACATTATCCGACATATATTCAAATATTTATATTATTGAATTTAAAAATCTACTTTATTTTTTTACAAGGAAACTGTAGGTTTTAGGGAAAAAACACAAGAATCAAAAAACTCTTAAAATTCACCAAGCTTTACGAAAACTTTTTTCTATTACATAAATTTTGCATTTTGAGCCTTCTCAAGGTCAGGGGTTGTACCCCTTCTTTAAAACGCCCGAATTGTATAGACGAAGGCCAAGCCCAAGGTTACCCACTTTCATCCCCCTCTTCCTAAAATTCCTCCATTCATTCTGTCTCCGACAACCATCCAGTGCGGTCATCATGTTCTTCAAGTGCTTTTTTCACGAGTGGCCTTTGTTATCAACCTTGGGACTTGTGCAAGGATCTTGGGACGATTTCCGTGCTGGGGAGCATATGCCCTTGGCCCCAACTTTCAATTACAATCGGTTCATCCCGTCATATGAGTTGGAGGAAGCCCTCCTGCACTTCCTCGGAAGGGAAAACCAAGTGGTGGCCTTGATTTCGATTAACGGTGGGGCCCTTATTGAGGACCGCGACAGGAGGCAACTTTTCGTTGCCTCACGAATCATCGAGCCCTTCCTAGAACAAATGGCGATGGAGGACCGCTCCACCGAACATGGAAGTGTGTACGTAGACCTCCCTGAACCACTGCCCGACTTCATCAACTTAATGTGGCCACACCTTCCGTGGAGGACAAAGCCGGAGGAGTAGTTTTAGTTGTAATTTTAGGTGTAAATAAATTTCTTAGTATTATTCGTTATAGTTGTAATTATAAATTTTAGTTGTAAATAAATTTCTTAGTTTTATTTGTCTTTGTTATTTACTGTCGAGGTGGTTTATTATAGGGTGTACATGCTTAGTACATTCATATTGAGTTGAGTGCTTCAAGGCTGCAGAATGCCTATCAATAAGTTTGGACAGCACATGCATAGCGATTCTACTCGTCACTCTCAAGTGTTCCTCTTCGAAGACCTGGGTGGGCTTGATAACCTATATTATGAAAAAAACCTACTTCTCTTCGCTGAAACTGCACTACCTGGTGGATTGTTTGGTCTGAATAACACTGGTACATCCGAATATATTATACCCTTCACTAAGGCTAGGATAGATAATGTTATTGTTAATCCTCGCAACACACCAATCATAATCAATAATATTATACACACCCCTAACGAAGTAATTGGGATGGTTTTACAAAAAGGTGATAAACTCAAATTTCAACAACTTCATCCCCTATCCAAGCTGGCCGTTGAATTTCAACTCACAGCTCCAATTATTGCAACCTCTTAGCGTGGTATGTATATTGAAATAATACAACTTTCTCTAATTACTACTTTTATTTCTTACTAAGTAATATCTCACAACTGTACACATTTATTCATTACCATATCACACTTAATTAATTCCATGAAAAAATGCAACATCTCATACATGCATGCTACATTTTCTGATTTTATACGTAGAGTATCCAAAACGCTCTCGATGTTGGTTTTTACATCCCCAGGTAAAGTACAAATACCTCGAGTTATACTTAGATAAAACTGTTCAAACTCTTGACACTTTAAGCACTCCAGTTTGTATTCTAACAATTTTAACAACTCCCAACATTCGAACACTGATTCGAGTCCTAAGTACACTTCAGATATACCTATTTCTTGAAGCACAATAACTTTCCTCAGTCCTATTGTTTTAAAACATATTCTTTTCACAGCACTCAGGTTACGTGGTTGTAATTGACAGTCTCTACTGTAAAAGTAGTTACATATGACTCCCTGATTTTCTACAAGCACTTTAAACTCAGCTTGCTCCAACAGAACAAAATCGCCTTTGTTGCCGTTAATTACAACTGCTGGTACAAACGATGCTCTGGTACAACACAATCCCACAGACGCGAATTTACTTTTTGACTTATTTAACGGATACATCGTTGAGTTCAATAATATTGGCTGCTTTACCTTAACACACATTTCTTCGGTCTTCATTAACACTTGCTGTTTAAGACTTTCAACCGACTGTTGTAACTTATCCATTCTTACCCACCAAACTTGATACTACCCATCGACATCACACCGCGTTTATATATACATCTTTCAAGGTTATTTGCCAGCGTTTATATATACATCTTTCAAGGCTATTTGCTTTAACGGTGGGAGATTTGTATGACCTTGTCTTTCATAATAATATAGTAGTGCTTTCTACTACAGCTACCAGTTATCATCATGCCTGCTATTTTTGGAGATGCGCTTTTTGAAGATGCCCCAGCATTCTACGAGGAGTTTGTGGACTTTCTTAGTTCGCAGCCACCGCCTCCATCACCTCATCGACTCCAGGCTGTCGTGACGCTCGACTATTCCATGAGCCTTGCCAGTGAGCGCCTATGGCAGACGACCGTCCTGAGAACGGTGCCTACCACATACGAGGGCGACCCATTCCTGTGGTGGAGGCAACATATAGAGGTCCCCATCCAGCGCTTTCTAGCGCAACTACCAGATGGGGATGTAATGTACATTAGTTATTGTTGGACTGATTAAATAAATCTATAAACGTGTCTGATTTTTTTTTGTGCTTGTGGTATATATAGGACCCTAATACCTAACTCGCTGTTAGTCAGTTGCTCCACTTTCTACAGTCATGTGCGTCGACGATCGTGAAATACATTTCCAAAGCTTTTTGGAACGATTAGACTCCTTCAATACTTGGACTGGAGTTCAAAGTCCAGAATCGTTGGCCAGAGTTGGTTTCTTTCATATAAAAAACGGTGAAGATGATGTGCAATGTTTTTACTGCGGAATTAGAATTCATAACTGGGAGCCTCATGACGAACCCCTCTCTGAACATCTCCGCTGGTCTAAGAATTGCAAATATGCAAATTACATTCGCGCCTTACGAACTGCGCAAGACCTATTACTAAACACCATGACACTTTTCGAAGAGTTAACTACTTTCGGAGATGGCGGTGGTATCGACGTAGTTGGTGGAGGGGCGCTTACCAACCAAGGTTGCTGTTGTTGTCGCAAAAGATCGCCAGTGCATTAGTTGCATTCATACGCTCTACATGGTGCCCCTAAAATTTTTAGTCGCTCTCGCGGCCGTTTATGATGGTGTCGTCTACGTGCTTCAACCACCACATTGCACTTCGGCGTCTCTTGCTTACAACGATGGTGTGCACAATGTTACGTGGCGTAAAATGGATACCAGTTCGTTGGCAACTCTTCCCGTTTTTAAATTGCCTGTGAAAAACTTTACGAAAGATGGTGTTTTTACGTTCAAGATCAAATACAATTGTTCTACCTATACAGTAGACACTAATTGGCAAACCATTTTAGTGAAGACCAAGCCTGATGTTTTGAAGATGCTGCATCAACAGCTCCTGTTGTGTTTCCACGGTTGTTTTAAGCGTTATTTTATTCTGCATTTTGTGTATGTGTGTTACATATTTCGTTATCTGTTGGTACTATAATAAATTAGTCTAATGTATATGTAAGACAAATAAATATTACTCTTCTTTATGCGTTCTTTTAATTCTTTAAAGTTATGGCGCTGAAGATTCTTTTACGTTAACTTAACATAACTACATACACACTCAAAAAAGAACACACACATATATTTATATAAATATTTATTCGATCCAAAAATAATTAATGGCGACCACGTCGCCATCTAACAATCTCGATAAGTATTTTATTGTGGGTAGCTTCACGTGCCGGCTCCACCACTCTTCTGTCTCCTGGAGACCTTGGAATGGTTCTGGCAGCGTTCTCAGGACGGCGGTCTCAGCTAACTGCCCGTTGCCGATCATCATCGTGTAGTTGACTGTGATGACAGCCTGGAGGTGACGAGGTTGTGAAGGTAGCGGTTGCGAGGCTATGAAGTCCTCAAACTCTTTGTAGAATGCTGGGGCATCTTCAAAAAGCTCATCTCCAAAACTAGCAGGCATGATGATAACTGGTAGCTGTAGTAGAAAACGATGCGACTTATATAGGGCAAAACCTTGAAAGAACTAACCTTGAACAATAGCCTAGAACAACTGGTCATAACCTTGAGCAACCGAACTTGCAAAATAGCGCTGACCTTGATCGTTGACTTAGCCTTCCAAGTGGCCTCGACCTTCAAGTTTAGCCTTGACCTTGAAGTTCAGCCTTGCAAAATAGCCTTGACCTTGAACTCAAGGACAAGTGGTGGGGGGAGGTTCTACAACTGTCCATTCTAACCTACTCATAATGATTATTCTTCTTTTTTTTCAGATGCTGTAAAAATGCCTTTCAAGTACAACAAAAAAACAGACCGGGGTTCATGGTCTCTAGAAGATATGACTCGGGCAATAAACGCCGTCCAAACTAAATCTATGGGAATAAGAAAACCATCTAGAACGTATCACGTACCTTATGGTACTCTTCAGGACCGTCTTAGAGGCAAAGTCGATCAAAATAATAAGAAATTGGGAAGACATGCAGTTCTTAACCCTGGCCAGGAGGACGAGCTGTGCAATCATATAATTAAAATGTCGAAATTGTTTTATGGAATGTCGAGACTTCAAGTTAAAAAGATCACTTTTCAATATGTGGAAGCCAACAATACCCCGAATAATTTTAACAAGGATAAAAAAATATGTGGTAATGACTGGTACTATGGGTTTTTGAAAAGGCACCCTATTAGTCCAAGAGCCAGCAACGGGTTTGCTTACAGTATTTTTAACAAGTTTGTAACTGTTAGGGAAGGTCCCTTGGAATATACTGAGAAGGGAACCCAAAGTCTGGCAAGCCTGTGGTGGTGGTTTTGGCCCCCTTGCGTCCTTGAAGGATGGAAAAAAATAATAAGAAAAATGTATAATAACAAGTCTGGCTCTTTGCTATGTTAAAGTAATCATATCTAATGTAAGTAAAAAGATTGACAGACGCTTTCGCCGGTGGTAAGTTTACCCCAGATTCACATAAAGTTGCATAATAAACTTAACCATTTACTGTAAAATATCGAGAGATCCAAAACAACGGATCCTCAGCGGGCTGTGGAAATTCAAACGTGTGAATAATAAGTTGGTGGCACTGTAAGTCTGTCAAATTCGAGGTTACCAGGTTAGGTTATCCGTTAGTTTTGACACAGACTGACGCCAAATCCAACCTGCTAACCTCGAATTTGACATAGACTTACAGTGTTACCAACATATTATTTCTAGGTTTTGTGTCAGTTTTGACACATTATTTTTTCCACCCTTTAAGGGCGCCAGGGGGCTAAAACCACCACCGCAGGCTTGCCAGACTGCGGGTTTCCTTCTCAGTATATTCAAAGGGACGTTCCACAACAGTTACAGACTTGTTAAAAATACTGTAAGAAATCCGTTGCTGGCTCTTGGACTATATCATATCTCTGAGAAAGCCACAGAGCACGTCATTGAACAGGGTAAAAGGGTTCAACAAGAAAGAAGTAGACTTATTTTTCTCTAACCTGTCTAGAGTCTTCGAAGACTATAATTATTATCCTGCTAATCGTATTTACAAAACCGACGAAACCGGTATAACTCCTGTGCACATTCCTGGAAAAATTTTGGCGTGTAAAGGACAACGACAAGTTGGTGCCATTACAAGTGGATAACGGGGAAAGTTGGTAACCGTCCTTTGTTCAATGAGTGCTGCGGGAGAATATGTGCCCCCCATGTTCATTTTCGGAAGGTCTAGAATGAAATATGAGTTCACAAAAAATGGCTGGATCAACGAAGACCTCTCTTTTGAATGGATTCAGCATTTTGCCAGGCATACTAAATGTTCAATCACGGACAAAGTGTTATTAATAATAGATAACCATAGCAGTCCCTGTACACTAAAAGTGTACAATTTCTGCAAGGAGAATGGTATAACCATAGTGACCTTACCACCTCACACATCCCATCGACTACAACCACTCGATGTTTGCTTTTTTGGACCATTGAAAACCGCGTACAATCGCGAGTGTGATTCCTTTCTTAAATCAAAAAAACTATCAAAAAATTGACCAGTCGGATATTGCCGAGCTGTTCAAAAATGCCTACAAGACAGCGACAATTGAAAAAGGTGTAAAAGGATTTGAGGCAACAGGGATTTTTCCAATTAACAGAGATGTAATAAATGAGGAAGGATTTATCATTATTGAAGAAACCATGATAGAGGGAGAGGAACCGCATAGACAACATGACAACAAAAACAAAGGGGATAGTGTAAAAAAAGACGTAGGAATTAAGGATAAAACAGCAAATAAAATAACAAAAATGATAAAAGATACTGTCAAGGAAAACATATCGAGAAAAGACTTGGCAGAAGCTGGTCCATCGCGAATTTCAAGACAAAAAACTATCAATAAAATGTCAAACGATTTTGATACCGATAGCGATCAGACGCTAGTGTAGTTTACTATACAGATCAGGATAGTGATAATGACTTAGGGGGGGTTTTTCAGTGTCAGTTTAAACTTCTGATTTACTAAACTGCACTCTTACATTAAACGGCATTTTAATCTAAGTTTAAAAAGTATGCGTTTTTCAGTGTAAGTGCATCCGTAGTTTACCTAAGCGTCAGTTAAGTTATGTTGGCATTGAAAAAATGAATGGCGCCTACTTCATTTTCAACAACAAATAACTTTTGTTCGTCCAAACGTCAAAATCATTACCATTGTTTACAGTTTGCGTTCCTGTGTAATAAGTTTCACCATGCAGGAAAGTGTTAAAAATAGCACTAAAAAGAAAATATGTGCAAATTTCACCGCAGAAGAGGAGATTCTGTTGCTGGATTTGGTCAAGCAATTCAAAGATATAATTGCCTCGAAGAAAAGTGACACTAGTGTATGGAAACAGAAAGAATTCGCATGGGAAGAAATTACCAAGCAATTTAATTGTAAATCCGGTAAAGTGTTTAGAGATGTAACGGCATTAAGGGCAAAATATGAAAATATTAAGAAGACATCCAAGAAAAAAATTTCTGATGAAAAGTGCTACATACTTGGCACTGGAGGGGGCCCACGCAAGATTATGGACATTACACCTGTAGACTGTGAGGTGAAAGAACTTCTCGGCTCTGAAGAAATATATGGCAGGTTATTAGAATTTTACAGTGATACAACTGGTAGGTACAGCTGATTGCAAATAAAACTGAGACAAGTCTTGAGACTACTTTTTGCGTTTTTAATAAAGTGTGAAACTTTCTCTAACTTATATTTCCGTAGGTGAATACATAAAATATTATTAAAGATAGAAGCATAAGAAAAGGAACATAATTACGAGTATTTAATATGTTATTGTACTTCATATTACAATATTACATATTAGCTGTTCCAGTTTTATTTGCAATCAGCTGTACTATTTTATTGTGCTGCTGGCTTAACAAATTTTGAGTTATTGCGTAGCAGACAGTCGTCAAATTACCTCTACTATGATATCCAATGCCTCAAACATTGATGGCAATGAACCTGTGCTTGAAACGTCATATTATGGTAATTGGAGTACTTATGCTGCGGATAAGTTACGACAACCAAGATATCTGCCATTAACTCCCAAAACTCAAGAATATGTAATACAAGATAATAATTCTTCAAAGGAAACTTCATCAGTTGCAGCAATTTCATCCAGTTTCGCTCCAAACATTCCTTTATTTATTACCATTCCATCAAGTGATGCCGCTACACCAAATGCTACACTATCAGTGGTTCAGTACCAGGCGTTTCTACTCCAGCAACTAAAGTTTATCATGGCACATCGATTAATAACAAAGGACGCATTCCAAAACAGTTGAGAAAGGTTACTGGTACAGTTGCAAATGCTGAATGGTGTAACTTAGCTCAGAGCAAGCTCGAACTTGTTAATTTACAAATTAAATGCTTGCAAGAGGAACACAACATGAAATTAGAACATATGAAGGTGGAACATAACAGAAAAATGGAGCTGCTAAATTTGGATATTGAAATTAAAAAATCGATGTCGCCAAGGATCAAAGATTAATGAAAAAACACCAAATGATAGTACTCTTGTTATTAACATCTAATTACATTCTTAATAAAATAGTTTACTTCTGTGTTATGTTTTTGGGTATTAGAAAATCTATTTTATAATTTTTGAAATAAATACTTATTATTTAAACTAATCTATTAAAATAATCGTGAATCAAGTTGTACCGGCTACTATTATTAATACCACCTACAGCTCGAACAGCTTGTCGGGTTCTTGGCACATTGTTAACAAAATTTATAGCAGCTTCCTCTTCTTGATTGTTGGGAGGTATTGCTTCTTTCATTTCGCAGGCAATATTGTGCAAAACTGTTGTAGCGACAATTACAGCTTCAATTCTTTCTAATTTTAAACGTAAACCTAGAGCCAAAACAGGAAAACGTTTTTTCCACACCCCATAACTGCATTCAATTACATTTCTTGTTCTTATTTGTGATTCATTAAATAAATGTTTACCTCAAGTTGCAGGATTAGACAACGGTGTTATCATGAATGGTCGTACGGCGTATCCACTATCCCCTAATATTAATGAGTCATTAAATTCTCCAGTTTCAAATCCAGCACGAATTGCGGAATTGTTGAATATAGTGGAGTCGTGTGATGATCCAGGCCATCTTGCAACAATATCTATTATTTTTAAATCAGCGTCACACATTGTTTGCACGTTAAATGAAAAAAAAGATTTCCTATTTCGATAAAGCTCTGCTTGGTCACCACCTGGAGACTGTATTCTGACACGAGTACAATCGATAGCTGATATTACGCGAGGAAATCTTGCCCTATTAAAAAATCCTTGTCGTACTTCCATGATTTCGTCTTCATTTGTTGGGAACCTGATAAATGTTGGCCGAAGTTGTGCTATTGCTCTCGATACCCTATAAATCACTTTGCTTGCTGTAGACTTGTGTACTCCCATAAAGTCTCCAACTACTACCAACATACTGCCTGATGCATAAAATCGTAAAGCTATTAGAAGCATATTAGCAGGTGAAAGGGCAGAATTCCTAAAGATAAAGAGACCCCTTATTACTGGTGCAATAATTATTGTGTAGATAACATCAATAGATAACTTAATTAAATTACCAATTTGTTCCATACGATATTGTTTCTTGAATTTGTTCCAGCACGAATTGAAATGCATTTGTGGAAAGTCGGAAACGTACAAAAAAGTCATAATCGTCCCATATTTCCAAATGATTTGGTCGGTTACGTATTATTTTTGGACGTCGTGGTTGGTTTAAATGATTAAGATAATTAACAATATCTTCATCATCAGTCATATAGTCATTTATATCGTTTGCCATAATAATTTCTAAATAATTTAAATTGCAACAGCTGGTATAAACACTAGTGACAGCTTTAATACAGAAAAACTGAGGTTATACTGTCTAGTTTATTTTTATTCCATAGTTTAAACGGTACTCATCCAGCGTTTAACCTAAACCAATATTTAAAAGGTTTATCTCATTAAACCACTACTGAAAAACTGTAAATTTTCTTAAACTATAAGTTATCTGTAATCTTAAGTTTAAACTGACACTGAAAAACTGCGCCTTAGAAAAAAGCGTGAGAGTGAATGTGTCATTTGAAGACCTTCAGCATACTCCCCGGTTTTTAAGGTCCAGCCAGGAAAAGGGCAAGAAAACACATTCTCAATTATTTACCGTGACACCAAATAAAGAAGAATTAGAGAAAAAACAAGACGCAAAAGTAAAAAAAAATGGAACTGGCGAAATCAAAAGGAACAAATCGAAAATTAGTGAGAGATGACGAACCAGAAAAAAACAAGGACAAGCCAAATAGAAAGAAGAGACATTTGGAAGAGGCCACGGACCCTTGCATCGTATGCGAGGAATTCGGCAAGGACAATGAGTGGTGGGTGACCTGCTTTTGTGGAAAATCATCACATGCCGAATGTGCAGGCGTGGAGATCACCCAAGTGTATATTTGTCATTTTTGTCAGCCATAAATCACTTACACAGCTTTCATGTTATATGTTTAAAGTTACCATGCATGTTTGACATCTTTGTTCCATTGATATTTTGTCAATAAGAGATATTTTTTCCAAGTATGGTCGATATTACCCGAATAGGTAGGGTAATACCGATCATTTTCATTTTGTAATGTTTTTGAAATAAATTTTTTATTTTGTTTAATATCTATGTTTCCGCCTTTTCTTAGTCTTCTATAATTGTACTGTGTTACATTTTGCACAAAATAACTTTTAAATTCCAGCTAGTTCGATATATATTAATTATTTCCCTTAAGTGGTCGGTATTCCCCATATTTCCCCTATACTATTTAACCTTTCATTACTATCAAACATTTTTCCTAATACTTGGGAAAAAAACAAAGGTAATTCCTGTCTATAAGAATGGCAATGAAAAAGATTTCTCAAATTACAGACCCATCTCTATACTTTCAGTACCAGCTAAAATCTTTGAGTTTATCTTGTTCGACAGAATTTATAATCACGTGCAGAAGTATATTTCTACATCTCAACACGGATTCGTAAAAAATAGATCTATGGTTACTAATTTAACTGTTCTTTTGTGAAGACGTCAGTACTAACCTTGATCGCGGGGGAAGGACGGATGTAGTGTACACAGACTTCTCAAAGGCATTTGACAAGGTTGATCACGGCATATTGTTAAGTAAGCTTTTTAAATACGGTTTTTCAGTAGAGTTAATTGATTTTTTTAGTTCTTACTTAAATAATAGGGTTCAGTTTGTGTTATATAATTATTCTACATCTGATGATTACCTTGCATCCTCTGGTGTACCTCAAGGTTCTAATCTGGGGCCATTGTTACTTGTTTTATTCATAAACGATCTTCAAAATTGTCTGGTGTCCAGTTCTTGTTTATTGTATGCAGATAATCTAAAACTTTACAAGGAAATAAACACTCTCAAAGATGTAGAATCATTTCAACAAGACATTGATAATCTGTACACTTGGAGTATTACTAATAATTTATACTTCAATTTCACAAAATGTTGCAGCATGACATTCTCATTAAAATCAAATTTTCAGTACAATGATTATACCATAAATGGTATCGTTTTAAAAAGAGAGCAATCGGTTAGAGATCTTGGGATATATTTTGAGCCAACTTTAAAATTCAGCAAGCACATAGAAAACCTTTGCAACAATAGTCTCAGATCCCTTGGCTTTATAATGCGTAATTGTGTAAATTTTAAATCTCATGAGAGTTTGTGTGCGCTATATAGTCCTTAATACGATCAAAATTGGAATATGGTTCTATTATTTGGGCACCACTTCAACGAAATCACACACAAGCAATAGAAAGAGTTGAAAATAAAATTTTAAAATACGTATACTACAAAAAGCATCAAACTAACCCGGAATTTTCATCTTTTCAGCCAATTAGACAAGAATTTAATATGCCTAAACTAGAAAACAGAAGAACAATTCAATCTTTGCACTTTTTGTATAAACTTATTAACGGGATTATTGACTCTCCGCCTCTTCTGTCTAAAATTCAATTTCGTGTACCTTTTCGTATTTTTAGAAATTCTGGGCTGCTGGAAGTGGGTCACTGTCACACCTCTGCTAGATTAAAATCTCCTGTTGTTGCATTGTCACGTAATTATAACAGTCTGTCGGAAAAGTTTACTTTAGACATTTTTGGAAGTACATTTTCTAAGTTTAAAAGTAGTACTAAAATATTATCGTATAAATAGCTAATTTGTAACAATAAATAAGTTGAGTCTCTGACATTCTGGTAAGAACCCATTATCTTTATTTTTACTCTTTTTTTTTGCACATATTAATTTTCTTGTTTTTGTTTCTTTGTAAAACTTGTAATTGGGCCTAAGGTCTGTAAGTTTTACCGTATAAATAAATAAATAAATAATCCAAATATAAAACACGCATTAAACGATGGTGAAGTAAAAATATGTGGATCAAAAGTTGATGGTTTTGATGAAAAAACTAATACAGTCTATCAATATCACGGTTGTTTTTGGCATGGATGTAAAAAGTGTTATAATCAAATTTTATTAATAATAAAAATAAAACAAGATCTTTATGAACAAACAATAGAAAGAAGTGAGCAAATAAAAAGGCTGATTATAATTTAATAGAAATGTGGGAGTGCAATTGGACTAAATCTAAAGAATATAAAAAAGAAATGAAGCGAATTGAAAAAGAATTTGAAAAATTTGAGGAACGAAGTCCTAGAAACGCATTCTTTGGAGGAAGAACTAATGCAACAAAATTGAAAGTTAAGAGAAAGAAAATGAAATATATAGATATTTGCAGTTTATATCCAACAATACAATGTTATGATGATTATCCAGTTGGATATCCTACTAAAATATTCAAACCTCCTACGTATAATTCAGAATGGTATGGATTAATAAAATGTGCTATTTTACCACCAAAAAAATATATCATCCTGTATTACCAGTAAAAAATAAATATAAATCTGGTGCAGAAAAGTAAATATTTCCATTATGTGGACTATGTGGACTATAATCAGAAATTATGTGATCATACCGAATCTCAAAGAATTATCAGAGGGACATGGTGTACAAATGAAGTACAAAAAGCTATGGAAAAAGGTTATAAAATAATAACTATTGATGAAGTTTGGCATTTTGAAAAAAGTTTGTTTAAAGGATATGTAAAAGCATTTATGAAAATAAAGTTAGAGAAAAGTGAATGGAGAAATAATTTATGGGGTAAATTTGGTCAGAGACAAAATATGGGCGCAACAGACTATGTTACAGATGTTAAGAGATTTTATGAAATTTTATTAGATGGCAGACTTGATAATATACATATATATGAATTAAATGAAACTATGTTACAAATTGATTACAAGTATAGAGATTGCTATGTAGAAAATGATTTTAATACGAATATATTCATAGCTGCTTTTACAACTGCAAATGCAAGACTAAGATTGTACGAAATGTTAGACATATTAGGAGAAAGTGTAGTATATTATGATACAAATAGCATTGTATATATAGATAATGGCAGAAACACTGTTCAAACAGGATGTCTATTGGGAGATTGGACCGATGAATTAGGTAAGGGCGTATGGATTGTTGACTGGGTGTCAACAGGTCCAAAGAGTTATTGTTATAAGACTAATATAGGTGAAGTTGTTTGTAAAATAAAAGGATTTACATTAAACTATGAAACGTCCAAAAAGATTAATTCCGATAGTATAAATAATATTTTGGAAAACAAAGATAATAAAATCAGTACACAATATCATCGAATTATCAGAGATACTAAAACTAAAGAACTTTTAAATAAAATAGAAACAAAAGTATTTGGTTTTGTTTGTAACAAGAGAGTTATTCTAGATAACTTTGATACAATACCATTTGGATATTAATTAGATAAAAAAGAAATTAAAGTAATGAGACATTTTTAATAAGTAAGTGGATAATTATATAACTGTAAATTTAAAGGAGGAAGGTACATCTACATTTTTGTAAGTATAAAGTAAATAATGACAATTTTGAATTTAATCTTGATGATGAAGAACTTTGACAGGTCGCAATGCTTTGAAAATCTAACATGTACGAGAGATCCAACATAGGCAACCAACCAAACTTGGATGTTCACTATTTAGCTTTAGGGGTAGAAACATTATCAAATTAATTTGTTATTGCCATTGGAGCATTGCAAATAATGCTTATTTTAATCATTTTTTTTTGTTTTCAAGCTGTAGTTATGAATAGGAACAGACTGGGTGAAGACGATCGTTACCTTACAGTTACAAGAGGATTATTTGGGGGAAAAATGTATTTTAAACTTTCATAGTGAAGAACAGGTTGATGTCTTCAAGTTAAAATTGCCACCTATTAAGAGACCCGAGTACCAGAATTTCACTGAAAAGTAAAAAAGACCAAAGAGTAGTTTAAACCATTGAGTTATTTTTAACATTTTATTATTCCAGCTCTGATACAGATTTTTACAATTCCGGCAATGAAAAAACCGAAATAATTAAGGATAACTCATTCAACGCAGATAATCCATTCATCAGATGAGTCAGTAGAACAGTAATAAAATTTGTTAATTTAATTTTTATTAATAAAGTCTTATTTTTTTGCAATATCATCTGGATGAACCCAATTCATTAATAAATACAGTTTTTACATAGGGCGTTTTACCCCGCCGGAAAAATCTATCAATTTTGTATTAAAATCGCTATCTAAATGAGTTTGTATAGCATGCCTCCTACTTTAAAAAATAGGCCAGAATCCTTGAAATATCTGATTTTTAAATATACCTTTAAAATTAGGGCAAAATCTTTGAAAAATGTTTACTTTTAAAAATATACTTTAAAAACAGGGCTGTGAATTCGCTTCGCTCATGAGGACTTGTCCGAATTTGTTTGGACGAAATCGTACTCATTTTTGTGCTGAAGTGGCCCAACCAAAACACAGATCAAAAAGACGAATTTTAAGTGTTTTCAAAGGTGAATTTGTTTGGCCAAAATCGTATTCATATGTCTGCTGAAGTAGCTCAATAGAAAAACAGGGTGATTCCGAATGCTTTTTAATATGCTTTAAAAACAAGGTACGATCTTTAAAAAAATGATGTGTGCTGAAGGTGCGCTACTAGTAGTTCTTTTCTTTTATCAAATCAAAAAGAGGTCTTAGTTTTGAAAATCTGTCGCTTTTATCAAGTTTGTCGTTATCTGATAAATGTATGTTTTGCTTTATGGAATCGAATCTGTTCCTACCCATACAGTTTCTAACTAACATCACTCCTTTCTCCTACTCTATTGACCAATACAGTTTTGTAGCTGGTAACGTATGATACCCTGAAAAAATTAGTATGCCGAAAAATCGCTTTAGGATCATTTTGTCAATTTCAAATTAATGCCTATTATTATCGTGAGCATATTTTTTTGTATAAGAAATTATTTTTTCCCAAACATCGTCTCTTCTTCTTCTATAGCAGACTTTTACCACCCACTCCTGGACATAGGCCTCTCCTTGCTTTTTCCACTTTTCATGTGTGTTGTCGGATAATCTGTTGGTAATAACTTGAAGACTTATGGATCGATAATTCTCGATGTTTAGCTTATCCCCTTTTTTACTTCCTTTTACGATAAAGGAAGTATTGGATTAAATTCGAAAATGATTTTTCAACAGATCTTCACGTTTTACAGTTCCCTGAACCCAAAAAACATGTTTTTGTTCATTGGTCTGTCTGTGTGTCTGCCTGTCTGTCTGTTTGTCTGTCTGTCTGTGTGTGTGTGTCTGGGAGTGTGTGAACAGAATATCTCAAAAACGAAAAGAGGTATGGCGTTGAAACTTCATATATAAGTTTTGTGTACTATGTAGATGCGACCGCAAGCTTTTGAAGAAAATTGCATAACCGAAAGTATGGCGTTTATTAATTACTCTTTAGTGCTTTAATAATATCTAACACTTCAATAGGTGTTATAGGATTAAGAAAAAACGTGTTGTTATTTATAGGAATTTGACTGATAATGGCTGACATGTCCTTTTTTGTTTTCGCTAAGCGATTTACCGACGTTAATAAAATTATGGTTAAAGTGTTTCACAATTTCATCAGTGTTATTTATTTCAGTTTCATTTATGAGCAGGAAATTTACTGTTTGTTTAGGGGATACTATGTTTAAAGATTCTTTAGCTAAATTGCACATTTTTTGAGGGTTGTTTGTTTCAGATATTTTTTTTCTGTAATAACGATTTTCTATACACCTAATCAGTTTACTCACTGCAGACTTATACCTACAATAAGTTTCCTTTATTGCAACATTGTCCGGTTGGAGTCTTATGTAATGATAAAATTTATCTTTAATGTTTATAGACTGAACAATTCCATTCGTAATCCAAGGTTTCCTTTTTTACTTCCTTTTACAATAAAGGAAGTATTGGATTCACCCCAAAAATTCGAAATTGAGTTTTCAACAGATCTTCACGTTTTAGAGTCCCCTGATCCCAAAAAACATATTTTTTTTCATTGGTCTAGCTGTGTGTGTGTCTGTCTGTGTGTCTGTCTGTGAACAGAATATCTCAAAAACGAAAAGAGGTATGGCGTTGAAACTTCATATATACGTTTTGTGTACTATGTAGATGAGACAGCAAGCTTTTGAAGAAAATCGCATAACCGGAAGTAGGTGTTTACTCTTGTGCTTTTTCAGTTTTTTCGATTTTTTCAAAAACGGCTCTAACGATTTTTTTCAAACTTTACATTTTTATTACACTTTTAATGTGTATTGATGTGAGATAGGTGGTTTTTCAGTTGAATACTTCTAAAGTGGGTTTCTTTTCTTTTTTTTCTATTTTTTTTATTAACTCCTATTTTAAATAGAACGTCCGGTATATTATTATATTTTTGAATTCAGCTTAAAATTTTAGAGAAAATTTGTCTCTTCAACTAACGCTCTTATTTGTACGGTTTTTGTAGAATTTGAAATTTTTGAAATTTTTTTACAAATGCTTAAAAATTAAAAAAGAAATATTTTACTAATTATAAGGTCACTGTAAAAAGAAGTTGTGTGAGTGTATCACACCAGATTTTTTAATAATGGAACCCAAGAACGAGGATATTTTGTGCAATTATTTTAATTTCGAAATACTGTAACTGTTTTAGCACAAAAGTCAACAACTGTAGGGAAAATAAACAGTCGCTACAAGTTCTATTATCTGAATATAAATTCCAATTTGATATTAGTCTTAAGTTAAATTTGGAATATTGAAAATATTTAATGGCTTTACTTTGGAGGGTTATTTCACTTAATGCAATAACGGTTCATATGTTCAAAATGATGATGCTGTTACATGTGTAACTTTTATTATTAACGTCGTGATTTAGGAGTAGGTAACTATCGTAAGAAACGTACACAATTCTTATAGAAATCGTTTTATAATTTTCAATCGAAAAATATTACACTCAAGTATTTTTGTTTTACACAGACAATTATAATAAACTATGAAAATCGTTGCCAACTTTACACATCCACAAAATCCCTAATAATTGAAAATTAGGGGTTCTCAACAGATGTAGTAGTTTTTGTTAGAAATTCTCTGCCCACCACAATCCAATTAATTGATTTAAATGTTACCTGTAATTATAAGTTACTAATAATTGAGTTCGTTCTTAATAATTTACGCTACGGAATCACATCAGTTTATAGACCCCCGTCTTACGCCCAGTTTCATAATATTCACTTTACAGTAGCTGTAACTAAAGTCCACTTTAAGTTAAAGATTCCTTTAAAGTTGCTTTAAAGCAGAAGCGTTTCATAAAGGAATGCAACACCACTTTAGCTAAAGTGAAATGTTGTACCAAAACTTTTGGTTGGCTAGAATGAAATAGGTTTGCAACTCACAGGTGTGAACTGTATCTTGAAAATTATTGGTCTAACAGAAAAATGAATCGAGAATATTTTATGTACAATTTTATGCTCTTCAATTTATTATTTCAATTTTTTTTCGTAGGACCAATAGAAACGAAGATATTTGCAAAAAACTGATTTTGACCGCCATCTCTTCAAGATGGCGGCGCAAGCGGTCTTCGCACAAGGTCGAAAACTCAGTGTTATAATCAGGACAGTAAATTTTACGATACTACCAAATTTCATTTGGTTACGACCTTTTGCGTGGTAGACCCATTATTTTCGCCCCATTGCTTGGACTATACGGCCACTATGTTAAAAAGAAAGCAAAATTCCAAACTAAAAACCACAAACGACAACCCACCCATGTGTAAAAATACATATTTAGAGAAAAAAATGTATGTATTGGAAAAGGAAGAAAGGCGCTATAATCAACTCGAGATGGAAATTGAGTGTTGCAGAAAAAATGGTATTAATTAATTTAAAGATAGAAATTAAGAAAAAAGAATTAGAAAAATAGTTACGATAGGTAGTATGAATAATTTATAATTAGGCTTTAAGGTATAAATTTATTTTGTAATAATTTTCGTATATATATTTAGCGTTTATGTTGTAAATTTATTTTATTTTATCCTATTATGTTATTATGACAATAACTCCTTAGCAACAAGTTGCGTTAAGATGCATTTAACAGCACTAGTGTTGTTAAGAAAAATAACATAACGATACTTTATTAGCATTTAATCACATGTTGACAGCACTGAAGTGTATTGTCAGTCTATGTCAAATTCGATGTTAGTAGGTTAGGTTTTGTTTGTTATTTGACACAAACTGACGCAAAACGTAACCTGAAAATCTCAAATTTAACATAACCTGCCAGTGCTACCAACAATACAGTATTGAGTTTTTCTCTAACTAGTGATACCACCACTCGCTGTTGTAAGTGGCATTAATAACCATTTTTCCTATTTTTTAAAAAGATTAGTACTTTAGGATAAAATAAATCGTGTTACGATATACGTAACGTTATCTGCTTTCTACGTTACTCGAGAATTTTAAAGAACTCGCTCCTAACGTCGCTCGTTCATTCAAACTATTCTCTCGTAATGTAAAAAGCGTGATAACGTTACTTGTATCGTAAATTACTATTATAATACTTATTAGTTCATAGTGATTATTCCTCTATATAATAAAGGAGAACGATCCTTCGCGACGCGTTCCAGGAAATCCCACGCGTTCTGCCTGTTTTCACACCAATTTCGCGGCCGTGGAATAGGCTTCCGAGGACGTTACTAGGCTGAAGATTTATGGAGTCGTCCTGAAGGTGGTGGTCAGGTGGACGGCCTCCCCCATTTGTTTTTTGTTCTTCAAATAAACTATTTGTTGAAATTACATGTCACTGTGTACCTATCAACACGTTAGTTCGTGGTGTGTATTTCGTGTGATCTGCTGTCATCCATGTTATCTCAAGATGCCAACCATTGTTCCTTTTTCGTCTTCTGTTGGCATGAAACCGGTGACACCAATAACTCGGCAGAAGCAATGAGATTAAGAATCGAAAAATCGAAGTAACATCGAGAATCGAACTGATCTAGAAAATTGGTGAAACTGGCGAAATGTTAACAGAGGTTTTTCAAATTTGGCATCTCGAGGCACATACGATGACGTGCTGATCGTTTGAGACTTTCTTGACTTGGTTTTTTCAGATCATGTCGACAATTAGTAGTGAGCTTCCACCTCACCACGTGAACGTTCCTCTTGACTTAGAGGACTTCATGAGATTGAGTCCTTTGCGGACTGGGGAGTCTGATTATCTGGGAAGTTAACCGCAAAAAAAGAAGGAGAAGCAATGTATGCATGCATCCCTCAATAACAAGCAAAAGCAAGTTGTAGACAAAATTCTCGAAAAAGTTGATCGAAATGGGCGAAAGGAGGCGTCATGCTACTTGCCAGAACGTGACTCTGTGCAAATTGCTAACGTCGAACGTAAAACGCTTTATTACAATGGCTTTCACGGGTATTGCTATCCAACTCGTGCCTGATGGAAGAAGACTCCATTCCTCATAATACCAAGAATCACTAACCTCCAACGCCCAAGGCTGCTGTTAACCAAAGGGTGGCCAGGAGTTGCTATACCCGGGGTAGAAAGCGCCGGGGATGCGTCCGTAATTGCAGAAAAGCCATACACAAGCAGCAGAAGCTAGGTAGGACGGCAACCTTACTTCCAAGATTAAATTCTCAGATAAAACTGTCGATTAAGAGCTAAAGAAATGCAATTAAGAGGAGAATAACAAACAGAAAAACGCCATCGTACCTGATTATAGCCAGCCCTTCAAAATTAATCATCGTATCGTAATAAAGCACGAACGGGACTTTTTAGGAACAAGTTGTTTTGTCGAGGTGCAGGAAGAATCCTAGCGCATTCGGCCACTAACGAAAAACAGCTGAACGCTGCGACCTCGCGATAAGCACGTGGAAGTTTTTGGGTTTCCAGAATCGTTAAATGAGCGAACTAATAAATTGAAATAATTCGAAAGACAATGTATTATAATTCAAATAAAAATATACAGGTTAGGCCTGAAATAATTGGTATATGGAGAAAACATTCGAGCGAAGCCGAAAAATTATTTCAAAACAAGCTCAATATAAATTAAGTATGGGTCTTATCGCGCAACACAATTGTCGAATGTTGCTCATGAATCATGTTCCTAAACTTTTAATACCTAGCTAGCATTCCAGATTCCTAAATAGCGAAAAACATAAACTGTGGAAGGACAAAGACTACCCAAATAATTCATTTGTCGACAACTGCAATATCTAAAATAAAAAAAATCAATAATGATAGATGAAACTACGGATACCTCTACGAAAAAATGTTTGGCAGTTTTGTAACGTTTGGTTGATACGAACCAAAGTTCTATATATTTTCACTAACAGAGGTATAGGATTGCTCTGCAAATGGTCTTACCAAAACCATTTTGGAGCTACTGGAAAAATTTGATATCAAACATAATAATATAATCGGTTTCGGTGCAGATAACGCTTCTGTTATAATGGGTCAAATAAGGCGTACAAGCAAAACTAAAAGAAATAGTAATTGCAAATATTTTTTCATTGGTTGTTTAAGCCATTCCCTGCATTTGTGTGCATCAGAAACGGCTAAAAAGTCCTTCTACATTAGATTAATATGTTCAGGATATTTAGAATTATATATCTAGAAGTCCACAAAGGTTCAAAATGTATCAAGAATTTCAAGAGTTTGTTGATATGAAACCCCACAAACTGTTGAAGCTAAGTCAAACTCGATGGCTAGCATTAGAGGCAATATGCAAACACATGTATGTTAAAATACAAATTTTTTTATCTACTTTGCGTTCGTACTGAGGCTATTACGATACTCGTTTGCGTATCGTCATAGACAAAAAGCGATGCTATAGTCACCGATAATATCATGAGTAGTAAAAGTTATGTCGACTATTTTTGCGGTGCTGTCATGAATGTCCATTGCGCTTTGGTACGCGCAATGGACATAAGTAGTGATACCACCGCAAAAATAATCTACTTCACTTTGACTAAGAATGGTATTCAAGGGACTATTTATTGAACCAAACTACTTTTTCAAATTAGTTTTCAGTAAATCTAGTAACAAACTACGCAATTTCTATAGTAACAGAACACTAATATTGACTTTTTCTAATAAAAATAACTTTTGTATAAAATAGTCACTTGAATACCTTCTAGGAAGTTATATCCACTGATAATTTTTTGATTGTTCAAGAAACGTCAGAATTCTGGATTTTCATTGGTCACTTTTTGACATATGACAGGTGAATTGAATAGTGAAAATTATACCCATTCGGAGTCACGTGCCTTTTGTCTATCACTGTTCAGCTTTAGTAAAATAGATGAAATGGAAGAAATTCGAAAAAAGGCATGTCGATTAAAACAACTCATTTTAAAATTTGACGTTTCTAATCTGTCAGATTATATTTTTCGTGCAAGTGTTGAGATAAAGAAACCATCGGACATGCGATATAACGAGCAGTCGCAACAACTAATTTTGAATATTATGCGTTTTTTTGATGACGAGTACGAGAATATTAAAAATGGGAAACCAACAGTTTCACCCTCCTGGGAAACCAACAGTTTCACCCTCCAACATTGATCGCCATGCTTCTCTTGCATTAAATGTCTCGGAGAGCACAATTTATAAATTAAAGAAAGACGGGATACGGTACATTATTTACTGAAAATAAGACCCAGAAAGTGAAGCACGCAAAAACGGAAGTCGACGAAGCAGTCAAGAACTCCATCAGGGACACTATAACAAAATGTATGTAGCTAAGGAATTTGTAACTATGGAAAGCCTAAAGAAATAGGCTTCAAATGGCAAAAATCAAGCTTTAGGTTCTATCTTATGGAACAACCAAATATTCAACTTAAGAGAACCAAATTTCTTAGAGAGTATATGGCAAATTTAAATTCAGAATCTCCTTTGAAGCCCATTTTTTTAGATGAAACATGGATTTTTAGTAAACGTTCATTTAGAAAAAGCTGGCAACATGGTAGTTTAGAAACAACATCCAAAAAATCAGGGGAGGGATATCGATATATAGTTGTTCATGCTGGCAGTGCTGAAGGTTTTGTAGATAATTCTAGTTTAGTGTTTAAGTGCGGGACACAAAAAGGTGATTATCATGATAGCATGAATAGGCAAAACTTTGAACGTTGGTTTAAAACACAATTTGTTCCAAATTTAACAACAAAATCGCTGATTATTATGGATAACGCTAGCTATCACAGTGGTTTAGCGGACGAAAATCCTACTAAATCTTGGTCAAAACTAAAATTAATAAATTGGCTGAAATTAAGAAATATATATTTTCCTGAACATGCCAAGAAATACGAAATATGGTCGATTGTAGCACTGAATAAACCTACTTCAAAAAAATATCATCTATCTAGCTAGACGAATATGTTAAACAATTTGGTCATAAAATGTTAAGACTGCCTTCTTACCATGCTCATTATAATGCGATAGAAATGGTTTGGTCATCTTGCAAAGAAGATACGACAATCTAATTGGAAATACGCATTCAACTACAAGTGAAATTGTTGAAACTTGGAATAAGGTGTTGGAACGAAATTACAGCCGAAAAATGGGAAAAACATGTTGAGCATGTGGAAAATCTCGTAAAACAATCGTGGGAAGTTGAAAAACATTGTGATGCTTCAGATATAGAACCTTTTATAATCAGTTTAGGTGATAAGAAGGACGATGATGATGATGATAGTGATTTTAATTCTGACGAGTTATAACTTGGCGTGTTTGTGTTTGTTTAAAAAAACTGTTTCGTGTGTTTTGTCTTATCCAATCTTCATTTAATTTACTTACATATTGTATATTTAGTATGGTTTTTTAGGTTATGTTGTGTTGAAATGAAAGCATACGAATAGGAAACCATGTGTTAATTTCTGTATAAATAACAACTACTTACTCAGTCAAGTTCAGGTGAACATTTCATATTTTAAGTAATTGTTTTTGTTTTAAATCTGACTAAGGTTTAGTAGTTTGTTTATATTGCATTCATTTATTAGGAAGATAATCGAATATACATGAACAGAAATTGACAAATTGATTTAAAATTTCCAATACGCAGTAGGCTTTTAATGTAGCAGGAAACATATCTTTATTATATTTACATTTTACGACACGTTATATTTTCTTTAACATGTAATAGTATTTTATTTGTTCCTCACTTATAAACATCAATTTATCAAGTCACTGTATTAATCAAGAAAGTTTATTTTAACAAGTTACTAACTTGTAAAATCTTTACAAGTTAACTGTCAGTTTTACAAGCGTGCTCATAGATAAATGATAGCGTTCACAGTCAGAATTATCTTCCTTAGTATGTGTCATATTGATGAATTCAGTTGCTTGTCAGTTTGACATTTTGAATAATAAATGGTAAATTTCTAATTATTTACAAGTGAAGAGCAAATGAAATATTCAACAATACACGCAAGGTAACAGGTTTTAGTGGCTCAAGAAGGTGACTAGGTCGCCTGCGGCTCGCCAGTCATATCCTTCTATTCGCCAGTAAAAACCCTCTTACCAAGCAAGTAATGTTAAATACTATAACCAAGCTAGTAATGTTAAATCAGTTTCATTTCATATAAGAGAAAAAAAAAACGTAGAAACCTTGTCTTAGAAATTGGCAGATGTCATGATAACCTACAAACCGAAATGTCATTTATTACCCTAAAATTGCATTTTTAAGAATCGACATACGTAAATTCACTAGATTATCACGTGACTCCGAATGGGTATAATTTTTACTATAGGTCGTTTATTTTTTAAAGATCCACCACCTGTTGCTTAATGTTGGCCAACGGAAAAATCACTAGTTATATTTACTTTTGTGAGTTACAAATGGCAATTCTGCAAGTGAGCTGTCACCTTAATTTCATGCGTCAAACCGTCAAACAACGCAAGCGCAACTCAGATAAAGTTGAATTTTCAAATTTTTGAATTATGCCTTGGAAAGGAAGGAATTTACTGGACAAGAAATTGAAAACCGCCCTATTCCAATGTTCCCTCGAACTGAAAAACCTAGTCCCTTCTTTAAGTAGCCGACAGCTAGAAGAGAAACTTTCAAATATCTTTGCTGCGATTTCTTTGGGTAAAATTAACTTCAAAATTTTAAACACTAATTATTGTAGGTGTCTAGATGTACTGTCCGTCGTATATTACACCCTTGTAATGCCGGCCAGGAAGTACAAACTTCCAAAACTTACGGTGGCCGTAAAAAATCTCCATTTTTTTATGACCATTTCTTTCGAGAAGAATTAGGTCGCAAAATTTATGATTATAAACGAAGTGAAGAATATTTCACTCTAACAAAATTGTTAACATTTGCACGGGACACTTTAGAGTATAAAGGGTCCCGATCATTGTTATATATCTCCGCTGCGCTGCGCGTGACGGTTTAGTGGTTGGTTGCTGAATTATAACAAATTTTAAGTGATTCAAAGTTTTTGGTTTTTGCTAAAATTTTACACAGTTTACACCCTTAGTATTGTGCATTAGTTATCTAAGTTCCAAGTTAATCGGTGCAGTGTAGTCGAAATGTCAGCAAATTGTTTAAAATGCAATAAGCCAATAACAAGTCGCGCGCCAGGTATTCAATGCCAGGGTCAGTACGACGGCGTTTATCACAACAAGTGCTCTGGCCTGTCCTCTGATATGGTATCAACTATTAAAAACTCAAGAGAATTATCTTGGAGATGTCCATCGTGCACTGAATATTCGAGTACCAACAAAAAAGATTCGATTGCTGCATCTAGTAGCATGTCTAGGATGTCTTCCCAATTTTCTACCCAAGAAGCTGGGAGTGAACTTGGAACGCTTCCTGATGTTCTTACAGCTTTAAAGAACTTAACCCTGTAAAATGCGGAACTTACAAGATCGGTTGAGTTCTTCTCTAATAAAATCAGCGATTTTGAAGTCATCATTGTTAACTTTCAAGAGCAGGCCAAATTAATCAATAAACTAAATAATGAAAATGTTAGTTTAAAAAAGGAAGTCACCTTCCTAAAACAAAAAGTCAACGATTTAGATCAGCGCGCTAGGGCCAACAATCTTGAGTTCCAGGGTATTCCTGAAAAACCTAATGAAAATCCTCTAGATCTAGTGATGAAAATTTGCAGTGATTTAAGAGTCGACATTGCTGCCAAAGACATCGACTTTTCGCACCGAGTCCAATCTTTTAGCAAGAGCAAGGATTCTACCAAAAGCATTGTTGCAAGGTTCCACTCCAGGATAATACGGGATGGTGTTCTTGCTGCTGTGAAAAACCGTCGTTCCTCCTCTACATCCACCGGCCGTAGTTTTTCAGTTAAAGACGTTTCAGACTCAATATACGTAAACGAGCACCTTTCTCCTGAGAAAAAATTACTCCACAAAGAAGTAAGAGATGCTGCCAAAGAATTTAGCTACAAGTTTGTGTGGATTAAGGACGGAAAGATCTTGGTACGTAAAAGCGAAAGCTCAAAAATTTATACTATTTTCAATTCCGAAGATATCGATAAATTTATAAACTAAATTAGTATTTACTTCAATATATTCCCGTTCTTAATCATGAACTTTACCGTACTTTACCAAAACGTAAGAGGTCTAAGATCAAAATGTGCAGAATTTAAACTAAATTGCAATAACAGCAACTCTGATTTAATTTTTATTACGGAAACCTGGTTGAATAATAGTGTGTACGATTGTGAAGTGATCGATCTCAACACTTACAATATATTTCGACGAGATCGTGAGTCATCCGCGAGTGTCAAAAAAGATGGAGGTGGTGTTCTGATAGCCACGCGTAAAAATTTGGATTGCTCACTACAGACTGATTGGCGGAGTGATGCGGAAGATGTATGGGTCACTATGAATCTAGCTCGCACCGCTACAGCTGCGTCCCAAGGATCAACACGTTTACACATTGGTTATGTATACCTACCCCCCAACGACGATTATGCTCTCTCGTGTTTTAGTAACAACCTTCTTAAAATTGTAAATAAACACTCAAAAGATTTATTTCTCCTCTGTGGTGACTTTAATTTTACGAATGTTCAATGGGTCATAAATGATAATAATACTTATCTTACTCCGACTGGTGTAGATACCAGATCATCCACACTGCTTGATCTGTGCTCCTACGTTAGTCTTTGTCAATATAATCATGTGGCTAACATAAGTAGTAAATTCTTGGATCTTATCTTTGCAAACGATTTTATCATAAAAAATGTATTTCCATGTAGTGAACCACTGGTCAAAGAGGACGCTCACCATAGGACCCTTGAATTTATTGTTTCTGTTCCCCAATACAAGCAATTGCCAGCTATTTCGTTTCGAAATAAAAATTTTAGAAAAGGAAACTATGAAAATATAAACAATACCTTGAACGAAACAGATTGGGATTGCGTATTTTTTAACAAAAATGTGGACGAGTGTGTTGACTTTTTATACTATAATATTAATCAGTGTCTAGAAACAGATGTTCCTGTTTTTTATAAAAACCCAGAGTTTCCCATTTTTTATTCTAAAAACACTATTTCACTTATTAAAATAAAAAATAAATACCATAAAAAATGGAAAACTTTCAAAAACTTAACTTATTATAACATATTCAGTGAACTAAGGCGTCGCACTAAACGGCTTATAATTATTGATCATAAAAACTACGTTCAATCGCTTGAAAATAACATACCTAGTGACCCAAAAAAGTTTTTTAATCTTGTTTCTATTGATAAGGAGAGTGGGATTCCAGGCACTATGTCTTATGAGGGATTATCAGCTTCAACGGGCCCCGAAATTTGTGATTTATTTTGTAAATACTTCCGAAGTGTCTACGTACCAGCCCGGCAAGAATTTTGTCTAGACGATCCGGTGCAAAATTCCACGAACTCCTCGATTTTAAACACAATTCAATTTTGCCATGACGATATCTTTAATCTACTTGTTTCTCTAGATGGCACAAAAGGTGCTGGGCCTGATGGCCTTCCTTCATATTTTGTTAGAAATTGTGCTATTTCTTTATCATACCCACTATACCTTATCTTCCATAAATCTTTACATTCACAAATATTTCCGTATCAATGGAAATCTGCTTCTGTTGTCCCTATTTTTAAAAGCGGCGACAAAGCTGATGTCAGAAACTATAGGCCCATCAGCAAATTAAATATATTCAGCAAAATTTTCGAAAGTTTGATTTTCAAGCATATGATTTTCAGACTAAAAAATCACATCATTCTCGAACAACATGGGTTTATGCCCCATCGCTCTGTTGAATCAAACTTATTGATCTTTACCGATTATATCCTTAAAAGCATGGACGCTCGTATTCAAGTGGATGCCGTGTACACTGATTTTAGCAAGGCTTTCGACAAGATCTCTCACAACATACTTGTGAGGAAGCTTGCGGGAATGGGTGTGCACGGTGATTTACTCTGTTGGTTTGCCTCATATCTAAGTAATAGATCGCAATTCATTTCCACTAAAGGTTATTCATCGGAACCATTCCCTTTAACATCCGGAGTGCCCCAAGGTTCTCACTTGGGCCCACTCCTCTTTTTAATATTCATTAATGACATAAAATCATGTTTTAAATTTGTCAAATATTTGCTGTTTGCAGACGATCTAAAAATATTTTATATGATATCAAATAAGAACGATCATATACTCTTACAACGCGATCTGAATTCTTTCTACGAATATTGTCAAAAAAATAAACTCCATCTTAATCTTTCTAAATGTTTTACCATTACTTTCACACGAAATACCATCATTAGTAATTTTAATTACACCATTAATAATAACCCCCTAATTAAAGTATCAAATATTAAAGACTTGGGTGTGATCCTTGATTCAAAATTAAGCTATATCGGCCACATTGATACTTTAATACACTCCTGCAATAAACTTCTAGGTTTCGTTGTACGAACTTGTAAGCCATTTCGGAAGATTTCTTCATTTAAGACCGTTTATAATGCCTACATTCTAAGTAAGTTGAGTTTCTGCTCAATCATATGGAGCCCCTTTTACGAGGCGCACAAACTACGCTTACAAAGAATTCAAAATAGATTTGCGAGATTTCTAAATTTTAAAATAACGGGTTCATATGAAACAGAAAACATAACTAGTTTGTGCGCGTCGTTAAAGCTGACACCACTCGATATTAATAGAAGAAACTCTGAAATCATCTTTCTGTATAAAATTGTTAATAATCTTGTTGATGCTCCCGAATTACTAAAATTAGTAGTATTTAATATTCCTACAGTTAATTTGCGCTATGCGCCTTTATTTAAACTTAATTATTCACCTACTAATGCGGGATACAATTCCACAGTGAATCGTATGCTGAGAAATTACATTGAGCATTTCAGTTCTCTGGATCTGTTTGTTTCGAGTCTTCAAACTTTTAAGTACAAAGTAAAGACATGTGGTGCAATTACTGTGTAATAAGTATATTATTATCTTTATTTTCAAAACTATTTTAATACAATCCTTTAATTTTTTATATTGTTTTGTTACTGTATTCTAACTTGTTATAATTCAGAACTTTTTTTGTTATTTTGTGGTACTTTTTTGGGCCTAGTGCCTGTCTGTACCCCTGTATGTACATAAATAAATAAATAAATAAATAAATATAAAATTTTAAAAGCCATGGGCTATAAATATAAAACGGAAAATAATAGAAAAATTCTTGTCGAAAGGCCATACATAGCGGCGAAACCAATTAAATTCTTAAAAATGTATTTAAGATACAAAGAAGATTTCCCAAACATAAAATTTGTATGCTTGGACGAGACGTCACCTCTTCTGCCAAATGTGCAAAATGTGTTGAACATGAATTTGGTTATAAATCCATTATTTGGCCACACTCCACTTTAAACAAAGCACCGTATTTTCTTCCAATTGTGAGAATTGCTGGAAAGATTTATACATTTGTACATCAATCGTGTTTTCTCAGTCGGTATTAGTTGCATAACTCGAAAAAAAATGAAATTTTATGGCTCCTGCGTCAAAAAACATGATATCGCACAGAATCTGTAACACCCCTCTGCATTACACATTACACCATCCGGTAAATCCGTACCGTAAATCTAATTTGAAATAATTCAAATGCTCAAACTTCCGCCGGGCGAAATGTCAGTTTACAATTTACATTTAACAACCTAACCTCAACTTTGAGTGCTCGTTGTGGAAATACCCTAGCCATGTTGCCACGTATTCCTTTCAAAGAACATGCGACTTTGGTGGATCTTTAAAAAAAACGGCCTATATATAATAAGAATACTAAAAACAGAGTAATTATTTTTTTAACGTGATAGGTACTTCGCTCCGTGTATGTATCGAACTGTCAATAGTGTCAATCATAATTAATTGATTCAAATAGGAAAAATTCTGACTGTGCTTGATTTAATCGTCACAAGACTTCCAGAATTAAGATTATGATTATAACGCTGTCTACGGATACCATTAGGTCGAAGGACACAGGCTAAATATAACAAAATGTAAAATTTACTTATTGATTGATAGCTACGTTTTGCCGCCAAGTTATGGAATAATTTTGTTAATACATAAATTATGTATTTAATTATTTTAGATTTTTGTACCGTTGTATGTGGGGTACATATAAAACACCGTTTCAATAAAGCTTGAAATTTGTTATATTTGGATTGACATCCATACATACAAAACCTCAAAAGCCTGGAGTGCAGGTTTGAATCTAAAAGAATAATGTTTTTATTATAACCAATTGCAATACATTTTTCGGAACCATATAAAACTAAATCTGCAAGAACTTACTTATGACCGTATGATTACGCATTATGACCGTAAAAAGTACAATTGTTGTAAACATTCAAAGATACAGTAGAAGAGCTTTTGGAATCAATGACAACACTCGGAATATTCTCATTAGTTACAATGTTTTGCTGAATTTTACTGTTACCTATTGCAGCAATATTTGTGGGAGAATTGGCCTCTGAAACGCTTGAACAACTTGGTAAGTTTAAGTCTGTATGTTGAGGCCTAAGCATTTGTGCCACTTCAATTTTCGGTAATTATTTGCTTTAGCTTGAAAAGCTTAAATTGCAACTTTTGAACGCAGTTTTGCACTGTTCCTATGGTTTACGGCCTGCTGAACTCGAGGTATAGAGTATAGAGGCCTCTATTAAATACTTTGCTAAAATGCAGTATCGTAGGCCACTTCTGTCTCATGCCCAGGAGCTATCATTTTAGGTTAGTTGCAGTTTAAGGTTTGTGTGTACTTAGTACCCACTAAAACGTTGTGGTCTACTATACTGCAGTTTTCCCTCATTCTATCTATTTATTTTAAATCAATGGGTGCCGCCGCTGGTGTTTTTCGGGCTTTAGTAACATATTTGAACTATAGTCTGCGTTGCGTGCGCACCCAAATAAAATGACGTCTTTATGTCATTTCGTCGGTCATTTTCGTGTTTTTCGGAATTTCTGATGGATTTTTGTAGGTTTTCTATTTAAAAACGCATTTCCGCCGAGTTCTCTGTACTTACCACCGTCGACGACTTCCAGCCCCCATGGCGCATTAAGGTCGACCAGTCTCCACCACGATTGGCCAATTGTGTTGCACTAGACCTCCTGAAGCAGTGGCCAGTGTAAAGTTCAAGTTGGGGATACCTAAGAAAAGTGGCAATTTCTTTGAACACTGCCCATGGTGTTGACTGTGGATTGGTGACAGAGCGCCCATATCTGTATGTCACAAAAAACCGCTTGTGGGTAGTATTTTTAGGCCTAAGAGCAGCATATTTCCTGACTAAGGTAATCGATATTCCTTAAGTTATCACGAATTGTCTTGCTAAATTATTTTTGGTTTTAGGAAAGGACACAGTATTTGCATATTATATTTAGTGTCATCTGTCGACATGTATGTGAGCCTCTCACGTCTGCAGGCTCCACTGTAACCCATTATCAAAATGACCTAAAATACGTATAATTTTTCTTTAAGTGCAATTTAGGCTAAAAATATGATATGCATGATACGATATAAAAATAGAATAAAAGTGTTACGTACTTTCATGGCCATATATATTTTCTCATCAGCTTCTGATTTGAATTTATTAATTTCGTATTCCTCCAAAATTTTGGATTTTTTTTGTGTGTATCCTTCAAAACACCGTTTTAAATAGGCTTGAAGTTTGTGATATTTCGACATATCAACATTCATGTAAATACTTATACATGACCTCAACTAGGAGTAGAGGCACCACAAACTGGAGGATTTATACTTTTGGCGTTGCAATTCAAAATACGCCAGCAAAATGTTTTCGGAGAATGTAGAGATCTTGTTCTTGTTCTTGGGCGTAATTTTCTTCATAGGTTGGACGTGATTTTGAAGGCAGCAACTTGCCCATCGTATTTTTCGACAAAGCCCGTATTTCTGAGGGCGTACATTGCAAAACTTCTTCGACTTGTTCAGAATTCATTTTGCAATGAATAAAATAATGACATTTCAAATTTATTTTTTTCCATATCCACCTTTATTGTACAAATGTTGCCAACTGCCTCAAAATTCCCTAGATTTTGAAATTAGTTTTTTGTCTAAAAAAGTGGCAAAGTAGATGAAATACTGTATGATACCCTCGTTTATAAGGCATTTTGTATCACTTACTCCTTTAGGGCATTCCTCGCTTCGCTCGTCGTACCCTAAATCCGTGCTTGCTTCTTATAAAACTCGTATCATAATATACTATTAGATGGTGGTCAGACGAATCTTGGAACAGTGGCAAGCCCTAAAGTTATATTTTACTGGCGAGTTATCAGAAGAAAAAGATATTGCAAGAGTTACATCTTACGCTTGTATCCTACATTTTATTCGTAGTGAACAAATTAAACATAGACTTTCAATCTGAAAAACCATAGATTCACTCATTGTACGAAAGAATTTCTTCACTATTTAAAACCATTATAAAAAAATTACCTAAACAATGAATACGTCAATTCTGTCACTGTTTTTAAAATAAACACACAAAATGTTTATCAATATCTGCCAAATTAGGAAATTTACTTAGGGCAAAAAAGGGAACTACTAATTAAATAGTATAATATTAGAAATGGAAGTTTGACAGGGTTTTATAATATTTATTTGTTCCTCACTTCTAAACATTAATTTATCAAGTCACTGTCTTCACCTTGAAAATGTTTCTTAACTGGCTAGCCTGTAAAATTTTACTGGCTAGCCAGTAAGATTTTACACCCGTGCTCATAGATAAATGATAGCGTGCAAAGCCAGAGTTGTCTTCCTTAGTATGTGTCATATTGATGAATTGAGTTGCTTGTCAGTTTGACATTGTCAATAAATGGTAAATTTCTAGTTATTTACAAGTGAGGATCAAATAAAATATTCAATTACACACGCAAGGTAACGGGTTTTACTGACTCCAGAAGGTAACTGGCTCGCCAGTCATATCCTTCTGTCCGCCAGGAAAAACCCTTTTACCAAGCTAGTAATAATAATAATGTTTATTTTACCACGTTATATATATACATACATATATTTGTAGCTAGTCGATAGCTATTAATATATCTAAGCATGTTATGAGTATCATTATTGCCGCAGATGTCGGTTTGAAATCCGAGCTCGTAGAGCGAGAATTTTAAGACATCTAAGGCTGTTATGGTCATAACATCCGTGGTTTGTTCAATAGTTTACTGGTTTCGGAAAATAAAGTTGTTTTTAATAAACATAATTTTGTTGAAATTCTCTTACTCATAACATATTCATTTTACGAGGTGATCAAGTCTGTATGGGTCGAGTTAACACCATGGTTACCGTTATCTTATATCATATTTATTAGAGTGCTTTATTAACCAGGCAAGCTTATCCCACTAGATTTTGTGTCACAGGGATTTTAGCGCCAAGCTGTTGGCTGCGCTAACCGGTAACCGTGCGTTCTGTCGTCTGTCAACCAAGCAAGACTAGAAATCGTTAGAGTACGTGCTGCTCGATCCAGACGAAAAATGCATGCTAATTTCAATCTTGGTGCATTCCATTACGATGCTAATTATAATTAGTCCTCATCCAAGTGTGGTTATTTAATTCTACATACAGTGTGTAGGTGTTGTTCTGTGCTGTCAACTGTATCTGTCAGTTCTATTGAGTTCTGCCATTCGTCACTGTCGTTTAAACTAAGTAAAGTTCTCTAGTTTGAACCACGTGCGTGTTTTATGTTTCGATTTTGTCTGCTTTCTTTTTATTTGTTTAAAAACCAATCCCTTTTAAGACGTTACAATTAAATTATATGATCGTTGTTTTTCCGACTTACCGTATGCTAATTGAAAAGTAACTAGAATTTGAATTTGCCGCCACTTCCAGTAACTCAAAATGGTGGACGAGCCTGCTCGTATAAATATAGTACCTTAATATTTATAATGTTTATATTTAAACGTCATAACGGCTAGATAAAAAATGGATCTTGGCGCTGTATTGCCTGAACCATCACCTGCTGAATTATTTGACAAACGTCACTGTATACGGCCTGGGCATATGTTAAGTTTCGCGATTGTCCGCAGAGCGCTGTATAACCACGAGCGGGAATTTCAAATTTGCAATGTGACATCAGTTACTACGTTGACTACAATGTAAATATTTGATTAAATTTTACGTTTCTTAAAATTTTACAACAATAGTATAACCCTCCCGTGTATTGTTTACTTTGATTTCCTATTGTGTTTTTTGATCAGTTTCCTGCATGTTTTTTCGTGTATTTTCTCATTTACATTATTTACGTTCGCAGTATAATTTATTGATTAATTTATTCGTTATTATTGCTTATGATTTCGTTTGGTATTGTTAAAATAGAAAGCGGTTCTACAACGTGCAGATATACCAATTGGGAAAGATCTTATCATGAATTTACCTCCAACTAAGTTTTACGAAGGAATTATCGTACTGGTGCTTCAAACAACTTACCTTTTTAGCGATTTCTATTTTCTATTTTTATTGAAATAGGTATCCATAAACAACGGGAAAGAATTGTTAGTTGTAGCTTTCAAGAAAGGTGTTTCCGAGTAACTTCTTCTGGGCGAAGACTATAAAATCACATTGCACTTTCTTTAGTACATTTTTAATTACTACTTTTACAGATAGATATCTAATAAAACAAATAACTTTTAAATGTTTAATTTTACATGTTTTACATTAAATTACACAAAAATTACAACCTTGCAATAACATACAGAATAAAATACTTCGTTACTATTACCACTTACAATATCTTCCAAATTTGTAAGAAATGCGATTATCTGCATATCATGTGCTATTTTAGAGCAATGTGTGAGCTATCCAAAAAATACCTGCCTGAAAATATGAATCCATCTTCAACTACGAATTCTTGGAGTTTCACACCTCTCTCAAGAAAAATATTAAAACTATATATCTCTAAGGTACTTACACGACAATAAATAGATTACACCATTCATATTTATATTACATTCAAAACAATAGGTCCTTATCCTACTAATACTGCATTTAAATAATCCTTTCTAAACACGAATTAGTCCTGACAGCCGTTGTCATTTAAATGTCATCGTGGGTGTGGCGCCAAACGGCCAAAATTTGCGTTTCTCAGAAATGAAAACAAAACAATGGATTTCAAAAAAAAAAATGCCCAGGCCGTATACAGTGACATTTGTCACACAATTCAGCAGGCCGTGGCCTGAACATATTCCGAACGCAGCAGGTGAAGCTCTGAACAGCTTAATTCCCGAAAAGTCAAAATCTAGGTATGAGAAAGCGTATAATGCATTCAAACAGTGGCAAGGTGGGATACTTCCAGCAACTGGTAAGTTATTCCAAATGTGCGTTTGTGAGGTTCTTTAATTCTTTTTTTAATCTAAGAAGTACAAGCCCTTCGTCATTGTGCCTCTATTATTCGATGCTGCGAAGCACAATTGGCATCAATGAAAATATAAATATAAAAGCATTTCAAAAGCTGTATGCCTTTGTAAAGAGGCACAACATAGGCCAAGAAGTGAAGAAAGCCAAAGTTCTCGCCGGTTGTCAATTCAAAACGTTTTTGATAGAGGCAAGAGACGAGCAATATTTGTTGGACAAGGTATGTTCAAATCGATTGAAGTTCGATTTGAAAAAGTTATAAATCCTACGTTATTTTTAGGTTGTTGCAATGTTCGGGTTATTTGGAGCATGCGGGTGTGATGAAATATATAACCTGACAATTATTGATATCAAAGAGGTAGGCTTCGTTTCGATTGTAACAGTCAATAAAACTAAGAATTACAAACCACGTTTTTTACCGTTGTCTCTGATGGTGCTATAAATTCGGTGCAAATTGTTAAAAAGTACATGAGCATGCGACCAAAACACGCGAATGACGAACACTTCTTTGTTTTTTAATTCGAGGAAAATGTAGCGTGCAACGAGTAGGTATCCACAAGATTTCTTCTGTTCCTAAAATAACTGCTACTTTTCTGGTTCTATCCAACACTGACCAATACACGGGTCATTGCTTTATGCGAACTTCTGCCACAATCTTGGCCAACACA
The DNA here is from genome assembly GCA_940337035.1 of Agriotes lineatus. NCBI lineage: Eukaryota > Metazoa > Arthropoda > Insecta > Coleoptera > Elateridae > Agriotes > Agriotes lineatus. The sequence continues at coordinate 195,696 of CALNHX010001083.1, forward strand.
GGAGGAAACGTAACCGACCTGAAGAGATTGGGCGGGTGGAAGAGTTCGAGTATAGCAGAGGGATACGTAGAAGAATCAGTCGATAACAAGATTAAAATAGCAAAAAGAATGTTTGGCAGTGGCGCATCTAGCGCTTCCAGTTCAACAGTTCGAGGGGAAATTATTTATAATAAAAATACAGCAGAAGTGACGCACAATGCTTCTTCACATGTGGAGACTTCAGAGATATCTTTCCCAGGAATTACCTTCTCTAATTTAAAAGACTGTAACATTAATGTCTATTATGGTAAATAGGAACAGTAGTGATAGATTTCAGTGTTTAATTATTATTGTTTCCATTTCCGTATGTTTGTATTAATAAATAGCATACTATCTTCATTACTTATTACTAGTGAGTCACCCGAACTACGCTTCGGTTCGATAATTTAAGAGAGATTCATTAATATAAATTAAAAAAAAGGATGCTTCGGCCGGGAATCGAACCCGGACCGCCCGCGTGGCTGGCGAGCATTCTACCCCTGGACCAACATAGCTTGTTAGAATAATGCGCTGCTATAATGATATGAACGTAGTGATTCACCCGCGCTAAAAGCACACGGGCACAGCAGCTGTCGCACCGCAGCCCACGGCGGCAGAGGCTAAGCTCCGCTGCATAGAGGATTTAATTAAATTAAAACTTTTCGTACTTTTTTTGAAAATAAAAACCGGCCTACAATCCAAGTCTAAAAATTTGCAAACTTTTAAGCCATCATACAACTTAATCGGTCCAGTATGTTCGGAGGAGATTTGTTGACTGTTGCTGACATGTCAGTACGGTAATGGTTGACATGTAAGGTAAAGGAATATTACCGTACAGATACAATTATTATTTAGATACCAGCCTACTTTCGTGTGTGTAAACAAACGCTTAATATCCTGAAACTACAGTGGCAATAACTGCTTTCTTTTCGCGTGCATCAAACCCCGACGGCTAGAAGCCCGAGTCGCTCGGTGCTGCTCGTGAATGGAACGCGATTCAGCGGCTTAGCGCACATCTAGCGCGCACCAAAAGTTTCACAAACAGTCACATAACCGTAAAACGTTATTTTGAGAAATTTTTATTTCGTAGTTCATAATGTCACATATGTTGGACACGGAAGTTATTTTAAAGGTAGCAATGTATTTTATGCCACTTATAGATATCCTTAAATTAATATAATTTTTTATAAGGAACTGATGAAACCATCTTTTACTACTACATTTTCTGATTCTGAATCAACAAGTTCGATCTGTTCTTTATCCGAAGAAGAAATGGAACCTGTGAAACGAAGAAAACTGGTCAGAATAAACAGATTTGTTGAGGATGTCATTTTTAAACTACATTTTCGTATGGCTCGCACAACTGCAAATAAAGTAATAGGTAAGTATGCTTTACATAACATATATATTGTATTAACAAACATTAAATTTAAACTGGTATTTTTTTCAGATTTACTTGAAAGATCAGGCTTTCTTCCTTCTCAAGCTGATGGCAGAGAAAAAATTTCTTGTGAAAAAGCTTTCCTTATCACCTTATGGTATCTGAGCAATCAGGAAACTTTTAGACAAATTTCTGATAGATTCAATGTCACTTTCAGTTCTACGCATAGGTGTTTAAGGAGAGTATTAAAATTTTTACTTTCAATTAGAGCAAACATTATAAAATGGCCTACCGGAAATGCAATGGAAGATATAAAGAGCGGTTTTCGTAAGAGAAAAGGCATCGACAACGTTGTCGGAGCTATTGATGGTAGCCACATAAACCTGCAAATAACCAGGATGCCTATATAAATAGAAAAGGCTATCATAGCTTGCTTTTGCGAGGGATTGTCAACCACAATAAAAGATTTTTAGATATTTTTTGTGGCGAGGCAGGATCTATGCATGATGCTAGGCTTTTAAAGAAGTCTAGCTTTTACGCTAATATGATCAAAAACAGAAACTTTTTAGGGAATAGCTTTATACTGGGAGATTCAGCTTACCCAAATTTGCATTGGTTAGTGACGCCCTTCAAAAATTATGGAGAATTAACGAGAGAACACAAAACCTTTAATTACAGAGTTTCAGCAACCAGAGTTGTCGTTGAAAATGGATTTGCATTATTGAAAGGGCGAATTAGAAGACTCAGAAAATTAGATAATATAGACATGTATCTATGTACAGAAATCATTATGGCAGGTTGCTTGTTACACAACATCTGTATTGATGAAAATGATTTAATAGAAGCAGACTCTGAAGATTATAACCAACCAGAACATGTGCCTTTTGAAACAAATTTAAATATAAATATAGCCCAACGAAGGAATAGGCAACAAGTGTTTAATGAAATGTTCAATTTGGAATTATTTGTTAGTTAATTACTTTTTTAATGTAAGACTTCTTTTTGTATATTTTAACATACGCACATTCTATTGCCTAAAATGTCTTTTATTTCTCTTATTTCTTCTGTGCTGAACAGTAACCAAAACTCGCTGAAATTCATTTTCATTTTTTATTATAACCAAAAATATTGCAACACTTTAAAAACTTATAGTATACTGAAAAATTAATAACTAACTTAGTTATATAAAATTTAACAAATTCAAAATCCTAACAATTACAAAAAAAATTAACATTCCTATAGCTAAAAGTTCTGTTCATGCACAAAGATGAAGGCTTGATTTCAATTGAATCCATCATTTCAAAAACAAACTTTCTTAGCACAATTAAATTAATATCAGAATTAATTTTTTGAGGCATGAACATACCTTAAATAAGGAACAAATATCCATAATATATATACAATTTAGTGTTTTATTGCACTTTGTATTCGCAAATACTCTTCAAGAAGATTTAGCTTTCTTCTTTCAATATCGATCTTCTCCTTCTCCAGCTGCATTTTTTCTTCGTGTCGTTTTTGGCGTTTCTCGTACTCTTCCTTGGCTTGTATGTACTCCCTTTTCAGTCTTTTCTCAGTGACTCTCACAGGTTTCATTTCGCTCCTTTTCATAGGAGTTCCTCCTAGACATTCGCTTTCAGGGTCATTTATATTATTAATCACAGATTCTTCAGTCATGGATGTGTTCGTGTAGACACTGCTCTCCAAATTAAAATCTTGCGAGTTTATCGAATGATCGCACGAATTGCTTGGTTTACTACCTAATAACTCATCCATTGCATTAAAAAAATGAAAAAGGGATGGTGCAGTCCCTGTTCGTGTTTTATTGTCTTTGGCATTTTTGTAGCTTTTTACCAAACTCTTCCATTTATTCTGGACCATTATTGTGTTAACTTCGTACCCAACACTAGCAAGATCGTTTACTATGTTTTCGTAAACATGCTTCCTTTTTTCCGGATGTCCCAAATCTTCATGGTGGTTGGTCATCGATCTTTGTTGGAGACACTAACAGTTATTTGTAACAGCGGTAACGCCTCATTTTTCGGTTTAGAAGCAAGTAGCTGTAGAGAAAAAAATGTAATGACGTTGTTCAGTAGTTACGCAATTATTATTCAGATTTTGACGGTGTTATTAAAAGCCTATGAAAAAATAAGTGTCTTCTTTCTGGACCTCCGTGACTGCGTGTGAGTAAATAACGTCGAGGCTGCGGGGTGGCGGCTAGCTACTCTTAAGCGCGACAATCTTATTAACTCCGTGACTCGATCGTACATCCATGTGTATACTGTTTTCACTAGGGTGACCAGACATACTCTTTTTTAGAGTATTATACTCTTTTCTGAATAATATCCTCTTTACTCTTACTTTTTATAAAACAACTATCAATATACTCTTTTTAATTCATTTAAATACTTTTAATACTCTCTTTAGATTTTGCTTCAAACATTATTATAAATCTGCATCGCGGGATAATATTTGACAAAAAATGTTGCACTCGCGCAACTTGTTAATGAATGCAGAATGCGTATGTGTAGTAGGTATTGTTCTGTGTGCCAAGTGTACCTACATAAACACGAATGCGAGCGGATTATAGCGACTATACCATGAGTAAACATATAAAATAATATAAAAAGTAAACAGGAGAATCATAATTTGGTGTTTATTTGTTAAATTTTGGATTCATTTATTTGGTTTTAATATTGTTTTCAAGGGTGTGATTTTAATGACTGCGATTATACAAATGTTGGTATTACAGCGGTTGTACAAAGGTTGATATAATCGTTATCGCTATAGTTACTGAAATAACTGTTGTAATACATGGGAACTGAGGAAAATTACCCATTTTTATTTGTTTCTAACCTCATGTGAATGGTATAGTCTACATGTTGTTACGATTTGCGTTTTTAAGTGAAAATGAACTATACGAGGTTGTATGAATAGACTGTAGTTTAGTTAGCCATAAGTAATTTGTATCGTAAATATTTTAAGCTAGAATTACGTAGGCAAAATGGTCATATTAAAGTTTCAGCAGGCGAGTATTTAGCCAGTATTTGGAACTTGCTTTTCTCTGGGAAGATGGAAATGTTCAAATCTCACGGAATGGTTAAGTGTAAATTTATGCAGGGTTTACCTCATACGCCGAAAAAGAGGGTGAAGCTAGATTATTAGTATGTGATCAGAAGTGCAACTGTTGCAACCCGGTTATAAAAATTATGTGCCGGCTGGAGCAAATTCCTTTAGAAAAATTGTAAAATTTATTAAGAATTCTTTGCGAGTGTCGACCGCTTGACAAATTTTAGCGTTCAAGTTTGTAGAATTCATAGAGCTATTACGAATTATCACGTACGTCTGTACGTGAGAGAAATCCAAAAGTGAGAGCTGCTCTGATAGGCTTATTAGAAATGTTGAGAACGCGTACCGAGTTTTCTTGATCCAACTGGACTTGGAATAAGTAAAGGTGTTAAACTTAAATTGTTCTGTAAACGGCAGAAAATAAATGCAAGTAGTTTTACTTAAGTGTCTTATTAATGTCGCAATAGTCGCTTTAGTATTCGTGTAGAAGTATACTTTGACTAAAAGGATTGCCAGTTACCCCGACTTAGACGAATTCGCAACACTGTATACAACTGCACAATCGAAAATTCTTGTGACTCGACGTATTGCTTTATGAAACACTACTCAACGATACGTCTCGTGGTATTTCAGGCAATACGTCTCGAAATCGATTATTTTCGATCGTCTAGTTGTATAATATATGATTATTTCATGAACGACGGACGTTGTATATTAGCTGTGTAGAACACGTTGAGCTGCAATTTATAATTATTATTATTTAGTAATTATTTGCCAGGTCTACCATCTTTCAGTTCAGTTTGAGATCACTTTATAAATATTTGAGGAAAGTGAATAAGGTAAGCTACAGTATAAATTATAACATCTAAAAACTATTACTAATTCAGTGCATTTGAAGGCAAAAATATCAGACTTAAGAAAATTAAATTGAATTTTAATTAGAATTTAGCTATAATTTAAGTTAAGTTTTATTTAATGTTGTTAATTTTTTATTTCGATTTTCATGAACGAGGAATGGACAGAAAAGTGAATATAAAAACGCGTATCTACCAGTGGAGTTAGTTGTTAATTAACATATAGTAATAATTTTAGGATAGATTTAAATTTTTTGTAAATAACTGTTAACTTGTGTAATATAAGGAATATTCAGATTGATTTTATTTATCGATTTCCAAAATGTAAGGCGTTTCAGTTGTCATTGCCACAGAAATATAGTCTGTGTTTTTTCTTTGGCAATGTAAACCAAATGAAATTTAATGTTTTGAATGACTATGTCCACGTTAGAATAAAAGTCTGCTGTTGGCGCGTTATTACTGTCTTCGTTTGTTAGTTAAAATGTTGGCTTCAACAAAGTTATCAAATATACTCTTTTTCTATTAAAAATTTCTAGTCAGCCTAGTTTTCACATTTTCATGTTGATAGGCTTCTTCGCCAGTCTGTTGTGGCTCCATGAATTCAATATCAGTATCTTCTATTGCTGCTATTTCACCATGTTCTCTACCTCTCAGTTGTTCCAACACAATGTCAGTCATTTTTGCTTGGCCATCATCAGTATGCTTCCGACTAGCTGTACATTTCGCATGGAAAAGCAAAGACTGCGCGAACGTTTTATCTAAAGACAATAATAAGAAATTAAAATTTTTACTAGGTCAGGTATTCTAAAAACTAGGTAGGTACCCACCTTTTAATGCTCTATTGTGATCTTCAACACCAACTTGTACATTATACGTTTTATTATTTAATGCATCAAAAAGTTGTAAATTTTTTAATGACATTTTTTCTTCAAAAAATTTAGTACAAGTACCTAAAACCAGGGTGAAGTTGCACCTAACCTCAAATGATTTCGCCTTCGCGTCCTTTAAAAATTAAAAGTATGCCATGCTGGCTGGCTGTGGTTTCGCGCCCCGACCAACGAGCTGGTCCTTCAGATCAAAGGAGAAATAAGCCGAGAGCGACTCCGAGGTTAAACGCCCTTGTGAAAGGAACGAGGTGCGCGAGAGTTTGGAACAGCTCCGAGCTGCTCCCATGGATGAAAGGAAAGCGCCTTATATAAGAACAGTGTGGTCAATTTTGGTCCTGTTTCTGATTGGTTTAAAAATCCGCCATTAAAAGTCGTTTTTCGAAATTACACATAGTCCTTTATTATTGAAAATAGCCCCAACATGAAGTGGAATGAAATAATCCGCATAAAATTCTACAGAGATCGGTGTAAGGGAATGCCGAATTTTCGTTTGCATAAGTAAATGTCAAAGAGTTAAAAAAATTTTTGTTGTTGAGTGTTTCTACGTAATCTCTATGTTGATCAACACAAAATGTCAATTTTCGTTGTTATGTACAAAAACACAATAAAGAAGATACTAAAGAACACCTTGACTTATATTCCAATATTAAATTGCTCGTTAAAGAAAGTTTTTAATCGCCGGCGACTATTCTTTATTACGTCTCACATCGCTTCTTGCCATGTAGATTTGTTTAAGTAATATTATTGACATTTACAAGTGAAATCAAATCTTTTAGTTTCCACAAGTAAATTCTAAATAAATACTTGCGAAAGTTAAATTACTAATCATTAATAATTTCATTATTAACAATTAAATAGCGTTTTTAAGGTAAGTAATGTAACTACATTTTTTAGTCATATTTAGGTTATAATAGATTAATATGAAAGAGGATTTTCTATCTCAAAAAAGTGTTAATAATTTTATTTCTTTTTAGATGCCTACTTGTTGTGCATGCGGCTGCTCGAACAAATCCCCAGATTTTTTTATGAAAAAATTTCCTAAACACTCTGATAGGAGAAAATTGTGGGCTGTCTAAGTCAACAGAGAAAATTGGTTCCCTACAGACTGCTCTGTTCTTTGTGAAGTAAGTCATTAAGATACTAGTTTACCCGTCTATCTGCATTAGGATTGCTTGCTTGGGTGACAGGATCCATCCAGGTTGCTTACCGTATAACTCTGTTAGAATCCTTCCCCATGCCATGCAAATAATATATGTCGCCAAAGACTATGTTGAAAATGTTGATTTACTCTAAATCTGCGACCCAATCTTCAAAATTGGTAAATGGAGGGTACAAAATCGACGAAAGATATTTTTGTAAGTTCATGTTTTAGTGGATTTTTACTAAATTCAGGATTTAACCTTGAAAGTATGATTTTAGTCGAATTAAAGTCCCAGCCTTTTGATGTTTTCATTTTGATTTTAACGAAATATGCGGAATTTTGAAAAACATAATTGAAGTTACAACACGGAGATTTGAAACTGAAAACTATGAGTTTAAAGAAAATTTAGCGAACTAACAACATTTAATTTTGTAGGTACATTTTGCTCCAGAATGCTGGGAAAAGACTCGAGTAGATGGAAAAAGAACGTTGCGTTGCAATGCAGTCCCTACAATTTTTAACAACTCTAAACAAACATCAAAAAGAAAACTACAGGCAAAAAGATTATCTAAAAAACGAAAGTTAACTTTAGATCCGGAGCCCGAGCCATCAGATTTGGAACACGAATTAGCCTTAGTAAGTTTATTTTTTTGTTCTGCGATTTGAAGTTGGAATGTACGCACATGAAACATTTAAAGGTTAATTGAGCGAACTAACAAAATTAAATTTTGAAGGTACATTTTGATCGGGAATGTAAGGAAAAGACGCAAGTTAAAGGGAAAAGGGCGGTGCTTCGCAGCACAGTCCCTACAATGTTAAATGAACCAAAAAGAAAACCACCGGCCAGAAGACTATCACCTAACAACCAACAACCCAATGCAGAGTCAGAACAAAAAATAGTCCCCGTAATTTTCTCTTCGTTTTGTGTACCTCTCGTTTTTTTTAAATACATACCAATCAACCAAAAATTTATTTAGTTTCGAGCATATATATATATATATATATATATATATATATATATATATATAACATAACGCTCCGCATTGGGAAAAGAACACTAATGGAGAAACTTTTAAGATACACCAGGGCATATAAAAAACTCTTATCCAGACGTAACGCTTTAAAAAACAAACTTCGTAAATGCAAACGGCAAACTGGGAAACAGCAGTGCAGTACAGAAAAATGTTTAAAAGCAGTTTTAAATTCCAACCAAATCATGGCTTTAAAAAAACCTAGCCGCCGCGTGTGGTGGCTAACCGATACTGTCAAGAGCCCTAAAATTAAAATTCGCTTGTGGGACTAGCGGCTATGAAGAACTTATCCGCCAAAGCTATCCTCTTCCATCTCCCAGAACATTAAGAAGAAAAATATTAATTTCCAAGCAGGGGTCTTGTATGACGTTTTCGATTTTTTAAAATTGAAGGTGGAGCATTTTGAAGATGAAAGAGAAAAAGATTGTGTCTTAGTACTTGATGAGATGGTAATAACAGCTGGACTAATATATGACAATACTACTGGGTCTTATGTAGGAAATATTACTATCCCTGAAGCTACAGGGGTTGCCACACATGCTCTCGTATTTATGGTGGGAGGTATTTCAAGTCGCTGGAAGCAAACTGTTGCATACCATTTTACTGGTGATTCAGTTTCGGGGGCACAGTTCAAGGAGATTATTTTTGAAATTATAAAAAGAGCTGGAGAAATTGGCTTAAATGTCATAAGCATCACTTCTGATATGGGAAGTTTGAATCAGTCTTTGTGGAAATTGTTGGGAATAACAGCTGGAATGCATTCGAAAATTCAAAATTCTTTTCAAAACCCTTTTGATGAAAATTTGAAAGTAGGAGTAATTGCGGATCCGGTCCACTTATTTAAAAATATTAAGTCGATGATCCTGTCTAATAGTTCCATTGAGATACCGGAAGAAATTGTTCAGCAATATAACCTTTCCTCTAAAACTGTGAACTCTTCCCATTTTTATGATCTAGTGAAATTTTAGAAATATCTAAATTTTAAACTTGCCCCTAAGCTTAATGAAAGTGATCTAACCCCTACTCATTTTTAAAAAATCAGGGTTTTGACCTCGAATTAATTAGCCATAGTGTTAGTAGTGGTTTGAAGTTTTTGGCTGAAGAACTATCAATGCCGGAATATCGCACAACCGCTTGGTTTATTGATCAAGTTGAACGGTGGTTCAAGTTGATGTCTTCAAGATGCCCACTGTTCGCTTTAAGTAAAATCAATATAGACGCATACAAAAATTAAATAACTTTCTTGGAAAATTTTATGACTCTATTTTCAGCAATTAAAATAGGCATGAAGGGATTCTGGAAACCAAGCCAGACTGGGGTTTTGATTTCTACCCAGTCAATTTTGGAAATTCAAAAAAGGCTTTTGGAGGAAAGAGGTTATAAATATCTCTTAACAGGCCGGTTTACGCAAGACTCCCTTGAAAACTTATTTAGTCTTGTGAGGGCCAAACAAGCAGTTCCCAATGCTCTGCAGTTCAAAATAAATTTGAAATTGATCATGCTTTCACAGTATATGAAGGATGTATCTAAAGTAAACTATTTTGAAGATGATCGAAATGATTTTTCCGATGTACTGGATAATATAAAAAAAGACCTACGCTTATCAAAAAGCTTTTTGTTCCTTCAAATAGCTCAACCAAACCCCTAAATTTAAATATTGCAGAACTAAATTCCCTATACTGCATCTGTGGGTATTTAGTATCTAGCACAAAGAAAACCCATCGTACTTGTGAAGCATGTATTGCTGCTCTGGGAGGCCACACTCCATTTGATTTGGAATATGACAAGTTAACAAAATTAAAGAGGTTCAACGACGATTCTTTTTTTCTGCAATAAAAATACGTTTACATTTATTTTGGAACTGGAGAAAATTTTTCAAAATTGTGAGATTGAAAATCAGAGCGATGTAGATGCAAAATCTTTTCTGGAATGAAAAAAGTTGAAGCAGAGTATATTCCCAAATGCCACAACATCAAGAGTTCAGTTATTAGTAGATATACAGTTTTTCGTTTGAAAATAAATTCCACTTCTTTAAAAAAATTGACGAAAGATAAAGTTTTCAGTAGTAAATCACTGGCTGCTCATTTAAGCAAATTATAGAATTTTAAATGTAAAAACTACAAAGATCGCTGCTTTAATTTTCTAGAATCACATTTTAGTATGGATATAATCAATTCATAATGTTTCCTCCTCCCAATAAGCTGTAATCCGTTTTTATTTCATTTTGGAACCATAATCTTGTTTATTGGCCCTCGATAGCGGGCGTAAAATGGTTGATCTACTAGTACATTATATTGTACATTTTCGTCATAGAAACAAAATATGAAAAGCTACTCATAACTCCCAAGGGACTTGTCAAATTATTTCTCCCTCAAACTCATGGTAACAATGCAACTACAATTAACGTCTTAGCAACCATACAATGAGGCAATCCGTGATGTTACTTACATATTCTAATTTTAAATGTCATTATGACATTTTGAAATTTCATACTATTCTTACGAATATGCTAGTAGATAAAATATTGTATGCACCACGGGAGATATTCATGTTCTTTACCTTCGGTTGACTTACAGACCTCGGACCAGAGGCCCTCGGTCTGTAACACATGTCAACCTCAGGGAAAAAACATATTCATATCTCCCTTAATGCATAAACATCTATTTTATGGCTCTGGGGCCTATAGAGTTGCTAAGCAGTATAACAAGCACCAACAATGTAGTATTACACCACCGATCTGCATAAAAACCATAGCACACCAAAAATTCACAGCGCCGGCACAACGATGAGGCAGTAGTCTGTAGTCAAAATACTGAATCCTTGATTTTTGTCCATTTTGAGAACCAAAATATAATAAAACGTTGTATGTACCTAATGTGCCTAATCACAATATGGTCATCCTCGTGGATACGAAGGTGACCTAGAAGAAAAAGTAGGATATATGTATAATACTATAATAGGACAAGTATCTTCGTTGCAAAGAAAATGGACCGGTCACACTATGAAATAACGACCAGAGCGATGATGGCATAATCAGATTTAACAGTGAAGACTGGTTCGGCAAAAGAAGTAGGGGTCGACCACAAACCAGGTTAATGGATGACTTAAAAAGAAGCTACAGTACAGTAGCTCTTTGTTGTAGTTTTCGTTGTTGATCTGCATTTAAATAAAAACGAATAATAGAAATTGTTAAACAACTACGTTGTTTGAAGGACCTGTTCCATAATTTAAGCTTTCATACTATTTTTTCATAGAGTTTTATTTTAAGGACATTTACAGTACGATCTTTCCCAATTAGTACATTTGCACGTTGAAATTCATAATATTTAGGTATTATATGTAGAAGTATATGCCATTTTCATAACAACGCTGAACCAAAACGGAAACCATAAAAACGAATACATTAATCATAAATTCAATCGTGAACGAAAATACAGAGAAAAAAATAAACCAAAAAATGTACAAAAAACTGATCAAAAATAATAAAAAACTAAACATGCAAAGAATATGGAAGCACTATATAAAGATTTTCTAATTTTAACAAAACTCGGAGTTTAATTAAGTATTTGCATCGCAGTCAACGTAATTTGTAAAATGAATGTTCCACTGCACATTTAACCACCTCACATTGCACAAATTTGAAATTCCCGTTCGTGGGTATACAAGATCAAAAAAAGAAAAATAGAATACTTGGGGCATATAATGCGCAACGAAAAAACCAACCGTTTCCACTAATTATCCAGGGTAAGGTACAGGAAAAAAGAACCGCGGGAAAGAGAATATCCTGGCTCAAAGTGTTTCGTGTATGGTTTGCGAAAAGAACAAGGTCCTTGTTCCGGGCAGCAGTATCCAAAGTTGAGATAGCCTGGATGGTCGCAAATCTTCGTTAGGCGACGCACCATAAGAAAAAGAAGGGTGTACAGCGCTATGCAAAGCATCTCGGAACTTCACATATGACCAGTCCGTATAAAATGACGTTTATGTCACAATTTAGCAGGGTGACGTTTGTCTTACAATTTAGCAAGCCTTGCACAGGACAATACCTAAGGGCGTGGCTGGTTGCTGTAGAGACGACTCTTAATGGCGGCCTTTTTTAAAATAGACCACGCTGTCCTTATATAGCCACTGTACCTGAAACCGGTAATAGTATTTTATTTGTTCCTCACTTGTAAACATCAATTTATCAAGTCACTGTATTCACCTTGAAAATGTTTCTTAACTGGCTAGCCAGTAAATTTTTTACTGGCTAGCCAGTTATATTCTACAAGCGTGCTCATAGATAAATGATAGCGTGCAAAGCCAGAGTTGTCTTCCTTAGTATGTGTCATATTGATGAATTTAGTTGCTTGTCAGTTTGACATTTTGAATAAATGGTGAATTTCTAGTTATTTACAAGTGAGGAACAAATAAAACATTCAACAATACACGCCAGGTAACCATTTTTACTGGCTCAAGGATATGACAGGCTCGCCTAACGGCTCGCCAGTCATCCCAATCCTATCGCCAGTAAAACCTGTTTTACCTGGCTTGTAATGTTAAATACTATAACATTACTAGCTTGATAAGAGGGTTTTTACTGGCGAATAGAAGGATATGACTGGCGAGCCGCAGACGAGCCAGTCACCTTCTTGACCCAGTAAAACCTGTTACCTTGCCTGTATTGTAGAATATTTTATTTGTTCTTCACTTGTAAATAATTAGAAATTTACCATTTACTTATTCAAAATGTCAAACTGACAAGCAACTGAATTCATCAATATGACACATACTAAGTAAGACAACTCTGGCTTTGCACGCTATAATTTATCTATGAGCACGCTTGTAAAACTGACAGTTAACTTGTAAAGATTTTACAAGTTAATAACTTGTTAAAATAAACTATCTTGGTTAATACAGTGACTTGATAAATTGATGTTTACAAGTGAGGAACAAATAAAATAATTAACACATTGAATATTTTAAAAATATATGCAATTACATAAATGGTGTATCCATATACTCTTTCGTTGAATAAAAACATAACTGTAATATATGTCGCTTCACATTAGTGTTAGAACTACTTAATGACATAGATTTTATACGCTGTGGAATGTGATTGTACAGGTTCAAATTGTAAGAATTTTTAATAGATTTGGTCAGTCTAAATCGTGGATTGCGTAAAGCATCATTAGTTCTCGTGAAATAATTGTGATAATCACGATTAGTGGAGAACGTATCTATGTTTTTTTGTATTTCACACAGAGTGACATATATAAATAAACACGGTAGAGACATGATACCCAGGTTAATGAACAGTGGACGACAATGGTCCCTACTACCAACGTTAGCTAAAATTCTAACAGCTTGTTTCTGTTGACGAAATATACTGAAGGCGTGAGAAGAATTCCCCCATAAAATCAGAGCATAAGAAATATTTGAGTGAAACAGAGAAAAATGCGTTATTCTTAGCAACTCTGGTGTAACTAACTGTTTTAAATTGCGTAGCAAAATAATGGCACTGGAAAGTTTCGCACTAAGATGATCAACATGGTAAGACCAGTTTAAAGAGTCATCTAACACTACTCCTAGCAATTTAACCGAATCTCCTTTGATGGTATTTGTGGGGGAGAGGATAAGTTTCTGGGTATTGTCTTGATTGAGCTTGAGTTGATTTGTACAAAACCATTTTTTTTGCATGATTCTCACTCTCAATAGAAAGTTGATGCAAAGTATTTAAGTTTTTTGTGGACAAGAGAGTAGTGTCATCAGCAAAAAATAAGCAGTTCCTTGGGGTCATGATGGTACAAATCGTTAATATAGATGACTAGCTTTTACCCGCGACTTCGTTCGCGCGAGGTTCGTTATTTGTGTATTAAATAATGACTAATTATTTTCTGTCATCCCATCCCATCCCATCCCATCCTATCCCCGTCCCCGTCCCTTTCTCCGTCCCCGTCTCCGTACCGTCCCATTCCGTCCCGTCCCGTCCCGTTCCGTCCCGTCTCGTCCCGTCCCGCCTCTCCCCTTCCATCCCATTCCTTCCCTCCCCTTCCCTTTCCGTCCCGTCCCATCTCGTTCCTTTTCGTCCCTTCCCTTCCTTTTCCGTCCAGTCCCTTCCTGTTCAGTCCCTTCCCGTCCAGTCCCGTACCTTCCCGTCCCGTCCCGTACCTTCCCGTCCCGTCCCGTCCCTTCCCCTTCCATCCCATTCCTTCCCTTTCCTTTCCGTATCATCCCGTTTCGCCCCGCCCCGCCCCGTCTTGACCCTTCCCGTCCCGTCCCGTCCAGCCCCTTTCCCTCCCGTCCAGTCCCGTCCCTTCCCGTCCCGTCCCGCCCCTCCCATCCCCTTCCCTTCCATCCCATCCTTTTTCTTCTCTTTCCGTCCCGTCCGTCCCGCCCCGCCCCGACCCGCACCGCTTTGCCCCGTCCCGTCCCGTCCCGTTCCGTCCCTTCCCTTCCCGTCCAGTCCCGTCCCGCTCAGTCCCGTCCCGTCCAGTCCGTCCCGTTCCGTCCAGTCTAGTCCCGTCCCGTCCCGTTTCTTCCCTTATGTCATGTTCACCGTCTTGGACTTAAAAATAAATGTAATTTTCGCAATCAACGTCCCCCAAAAACCTCAATAACGACACCCATATCGATTTTTAGGCTTACTTACCCCATTTCACCCCCTAAGGGGTTGATTTTCGGAAAATCACGAAATACGTGTTGCTTATTTGTTTTTATGAGTAGGTACTCCTACGAACTTATGTTACGAATGTAATTAGGCTTATTTGCCTGTTTGTTTCTATTAATAAATAATAATAATAATAACTTTCAAGTCGAAATGTCTATTTAATAATATTTCTCCATACAAAATTGGAACCCCCATTTTACCCCTTTAGGGGTTGAATTTCGAAATATCCTTTCTTATTCCTTGTATACATCATAAAGGGAACCTCTGTGCAAAATTTCAGCTTTCTAGGTCCAAGGGTTTGGGCTGGGCGTTGATGAGTCAGTGAGTCAGTCAGGACTTTTAGAAATATATACAGTGTGGTCCATTAAGTGTGCAACAAATGGGAATTTTTTTTATTAGTTGTACAATCAAAATTTAAATATTGCCAAAAGTTAGTGCATGTTTGATAACCATATCAGATGCCCTTAGAATGGCTTCAAGTCAAACAATATACAGGGCAGGACAAAAAATATGAATTTCTTTCAAGAATAAAGTTACCTTACTTCAAAAAATATAGCAAAATTTTATTGAGAAAAGTTGTTTAGAATCAAAAGTTATCCTCAAATACAGAGTCACGGCCTCCTATTCGAATGTTGATTCTTTTTTTGTAAAATTTTGTATTAGCCCCGTATGATACATATTTTTATTATTCTGATTTTATTAAGAGTTTTTCATATGTAAATTATTATTAGTAAAGCATTTGCCTTGTTAAAAAGAATATTTGCGAAATTCTAAACTTATGTTAAATATCGTTGCAACAAACATGAAGTGGACGCTTACCTAAAAAAATATAAATCCAACTAAATTTTACAAATACGCTTCAAGTTGCTAAAAGTTATTTAAAAGGGATGTGGTTGTGGCTACTTTAAATACATATTAAATCAAAATAATAAAAATATGTATGATACGGGGGTAATACAAAATTTTCCAAAAAAGAATCAAAATTCGAATAGGAGGCCGTGGCTTTGTATTTGAGAATAACTTTTAATTCTAAACAACTTTTCTCAATAAAATTTTGCTATAATTTTTGAAATAAGGTAACTTTGTTCTTGAACGAATTTCATATTTTTTGTCCTGCCCTGTATATTGTTTGACTTGAAGCCATTCTAAGGGCATCTGATATGGTTATCGAACATGCACTAACTTTTGGCAATATTTAAATTTCGATTGTACAACTAATAAAAAAATTTCCCATTTGTTGCACACTTAATGGACCACACTGTATAAGATAAATAGAATGTTAAATACTATTACTTTTACGTAGAGCTATGTCAACAAATTCAAAATAGTTTTCAAAATACACAAAACACAAACTTACTGCTAGAATAACCCACATATCTTTCTCCATTATTTATACAGTATTCTCATTTAATTACAAATCTGAAGTAAGAGAAAACTGCAAGTGAAGCAAGAGTTTTATGCAATTTGTCAGAAAAGGTAAAAAGGAAATTAAGAGAATTAGAATTTTCCAACTTCAGGTTCGGATTAAATACTTTGAAAAACTCAGCTAATGAAAAAACATCTATTTATTTTTTTTTTATTTATTTAGTTACTCCCAACATTTTAGAATACATACTTTTTAGAAATTAATTTAAAGCCACAGAAGCCAAGCTTGAGCGTGGCAGAAGAACTTAAATTATCATGCTGCCGCCACATCTACGACGCTCCTACATAAAGATGGCAAAAAAGTTAACTATATTAAACAATATTTGACTTGGTCAATATCTATACAAGAGCATCGCAAATGCAACAGGCAAAAACTTATTAAAATCTTAGTTGTAGAAATTGAAAATTATTTTTAGGCGATTATATAAGTCAAAAACTTTTGAAAGTAATATTTTATATTAATGCATTATTTTTATTATTAAGTGAGTGAATAAATAAAGGTCAATAAGTCGTAACATAGTTAATATTTAAAAAATTATATATTACAAGACGTTTCGCTACTTATGGTGGCTTCATCAGTCGTTTTAAATGTTTTATATAAATTGAAATTTACATGTCTAAGTATAGGAAAGTGATCCAATATGCTTTTAGCGGAGATACCTTGATATGAAGCAATAAAACTAAATAGTTTTTTCCACGAACATTTATTGCAAAATTGTGGGTGGCGACATGTTTCAAAACCAAACTACTTTCATTATCAGCCCGTAATGATCATTGCTATTAGTAGTCGAAGCAGATGTTAAAAGTGAAGTTAAAATTTTAAAAATTGAAGACGTGATAGAAAAAGGTTTTAAAAACACATCACATGGAGAAGTAGCTACATTATAAAAATCGGTGTACTGGTTAATACATAAAAATAAAAAATTTGAAAAGTTAAGGAGTGACAGACATTGATGATGGCTGCACTCAGTATCAGTATCAGTATCACACTGAGTATAAGCCGTTCACGACCTTTTTGGGACAGAGTTGGCTATGATTTTTTCTTTTCATGTTGGATTAACTGATTCGATGATGTAGCGGATGCAACTTTTTTTTCTGTCAGTGTCTGTTCGACATTTTCTTGCCACCACATTGCCAGATTTATTATTTTAATATTTGTAAGAAAATAAATGATTTATCAAATGTGTAAAAATAATTTTAATTCCCGTCAAAGGACAAGTTAAAATGCCCAAAATAATTTTGTTACAACAAAAAATTTCCATTAAACGATGCTACTTTTCCAATTTAAAAAGGACAGACCAAATTTAAAAGAATAAGAGTCGATGTGGAGACTAGAGAATATCCGGCAACAATGTACCTAGGGTAGGCTGGGGCAACTGTAAAATCCGCTGCTACTTTAGTCCAAAATTTAAATAAAATGATATTGTGAGTGTTACACTGCCCTCTATACTTGCGACTATCTATTTGTTCTGAAATGATAACTTATTTAGTTTTTCACTTATTATTGCTGGTTTTTTATTTAAAGCGCAATTTACACTTGCCCCATAAAAATTCTCGTTTGAGGCAAGTGTAAAAAAAAATTTACACTTACCCCTTTGTTTTTTAAGGTTAAGTGTAAATATCTAGAACGAAAATGGTTAGGAATTATGTAAGGGAATCTAAAAGGGCGGCATATGGGGAAGAGTGCTTTGAAAAAGCTGTGAAGGAAATTCAGATGGGCAGTATGACAATTTCAAAGGCAAGCAATGAATACGGAATACCATACATCACCCTCTATAGTAGAGTAAAAGGGCTTCGTGGCGTTAAAATCAAAACTCATGGTCGTCCAATCGCTCTCCCGGAGTCTCTAGAATCTCAATTAGCTGAGAATATTAAAACCATAGAAAAATGGGGATACGGTTTGTCCACTTCTGAAGTTAGAGAGATTGTAAGAAAATTTGTGGTGCTCAACAACATACCCAACCCATTTAAGATGACACCCCGGGGGTTGATTGGTTAATTAAATTTAAGAAACGTCACTCGTTATCTGTAAAGAAACCACAAACGATAGAGTACTGCAGAAAGAAGTCGACTGATCCGTTTTTGATAAATGAGTATTTTAATCTTTTGCAAAATACTTTACATGGATTAGGCATAGCTGAGAGACCAGAATGTATCTATAATTTAGATGAAACTTCCGTATGTTCTGATCCTTCTCGAATTAAAGTAATTGGAGCAAAAGGAAAGCCTTCATCTAGAATTACTGCCGGTGGTGGTAAAGAAAACTTCACAGTCTTAGCTGGCGCTAATGCAGCTGGTGAAAAACTACCTCCATTACTTATATTAAAGGGTAATAACGTTTGGAGTTCATGGTTACCCAACATACAGGAAGAACATTATCATGGGAGGGTGTATGCAGCAAGTACCAAAGGATGGATAACGTCCGAAATTTTTCGAAACTACTTCACAAAGACTACAGTAAAACATCTTGGTGACAGACGACCCATTCTCATCATATACGACGGACACATATCTCATATAGAGAGTATATTAATTGAGACTGCCCGAAAAGAAAATATACATATTCTTAAATTGCCGGTCCATACTAGCCATTTATTACAGCCGCTGGACTTAGCGGTATTTAGATCCTTTAAGGCGATATGGGAAAAACATCTTGTTAAGTGGCAGAGACGACATCAAGGTAAAAAACTTCCCAAAAAGGAATTCGCAATTTTGTTAGGTGATACATGGGCAGAAGTCAGTCCAGAAGTTATTAAGAATGGGTTTAAGAAAGGCGGTATTTTCCCTTTCGATAGAACTGTTATTCCAGAGGAAAAATACGATGTGGAAGCTTTAAAAAGATGGAAAAACAGAACTACAAGTGAACGTACAGAACCCACTGCATCCAATGAAGGCGAAAATAAGCATCCCAGTGCTTCTTTTGAAACATTACTGCTAGCAACTGTAAAACGAGATAAAGTGGCAACAGAAACCATAACAAAGCGATCTTTACCAAATGCTGAGGTGTTAACAGCCATGATTCTTCAATTTTGGAAACAACTAAATTAACAGAAAATGAAAATCATACAGATATTGAGCAAACAAGCATACAGGATGCTGAAGTTCCAAGTGTACAGGATGCTGAAATCCAAAATGTACGTGATGCTGAAGTACAAAGTGTAGAGGAAATTGAAGTCCAAAATCAGGAAAATTGTTTAGCCGAAAACGAAAATTACGTTTCGTTTGAACAATTGCTACTAGCATCTGTTAAACAACTTCCATCCGAACCAAAGCTCAAAAGAAAACGACTGGCTCCTGGCACTGAAATTATCTCTGCTACCGACGTTCCGGTAGCTTCAACAAGTCCTGCTTGCTTCCATTCAAACAATCGAAAAAAAGATAAGAAGGTTCAAAAATTAAATTCTCCATCTGGAAGTGAATGTAGTGATTCCGATGATGCAAACGTTCCATATATGGAGTCTGACCAAAGTTACACTTTAGAATCTGATGCAGAACCTCCTATTGTTGAATTCAATAAGGACAATATTGAAATTGGCCGTTAGGTTTTGGTATCTTATAAAACCAAGAAAACTGAGAAACACTTCGTTGGTAAAATCAAATCTGTTTTAGAAAATGAGGAATTCGAAGTGCAATTTACACGCAAATTGAAGGAAAACTTTGTATGCCCTCAGATAGAAGATGTTGATATTATTAAAATAGAAAACATAGTTACCTGCCTACCTCAACCAGAAATTACTCGTCGTGGGGCTATACACTTTTCCCTACAATTTGCCGGTTATAATGTGTAGATTTTTGTTTAAAAGTACCTACCTAATAATTTTATTTTGTATTGAAAGATAATTTCTTATGTTCGTTTTACTTAGTTTTAATGTGAAAAATGTAGATTTTTGTTTAAAAGTACCTAATAATTTTATTTTGTATTGAAATATCATTTTTTATGTTCATTTAACTTATTTTTAATGTGCAAACTTCTCCGGCGTTTGTAAACTGCAGCGGATCATTAGTGAGGGTATGTAAATTGCAGCGGGCACCGTTCAGGTAGTTTTTGGGACGTATGTAAATTGCAGCGGGGTCATAAAATTAACATTAACATTAATCGACAACTAATCACATCATTTCCCATCACACTTTATTCAGGCTTGGGAGTGGCGAAATATACATATTAAATATATATTCGGCGTGTTTAAAAATGATGGAAATCTTATTTCCACTTTTTTTAGACAAATAACATGCAAGTATTTTTGTGTTTTCGATATTTGTTTTTTTTTTTAATCGCCAAATAAAATTACTTCTTGTGCATCACTGTATCGCCAAAGTGATGGCATACTTGCTGCAAGAAACTCAGTCTATTTATACATCCGTTTTTTTACGCGGACAAACGGACTTCTAAAAACTGTTGTTTATTCAACGTTTCGCGGTTCACTTTTGTCTTGCAGTCGATGCTCCTCATTTTGACGTAAGTTTCGGTCTGATACTCCAAGAGAGTTTGAAAAAAGATGTTCAGATTTCGATGGAAAGTGCCGAAGTTTTTATTGAAATGAGAGTGGAACGACTCGTATGCATTAGTCGTTCGACACATCTCTGCTGAGGATGATGTCCAGATAGATGAGGGAAAGAGAGCCTCTTCGGAAACGTAGGTGTCAACTAGATAATCCAAGTACCTTGAGACGCGTTGATCTTTGGGTTGTACGGCTCCAAGGTCAAACCCGAAGACTTCAAAGTTTCCTTTTTATAAACCTTGCAGCCGTCTGCTAAGAGTAGTTTTCTACCGCGTTCGCTCTCAACAACTGTTACTTTATTCATTTTAGCGTAGGAACGTTCGGTTTCGTTGCTGAATGAATAGTGAGAATTTCTTGCAACAATTCGTCTATTTGTTAACACATCTTCAAAATGGAATACCATTAATTTTACAGTATGGAATTCCATCATTAGGCGCTCATTAGATCATGGTAATTACACGGCGCCCGTCATTAACATGAACCCGCTGCAATTTACATACTTTTTGGAGACACTACCTGGCTATTACATGCTAATGAGGATTAAGCCGCTGCAGTTTACATACGTCCAACTTCTCAAGCTAAGAGAAATATAGTTATTTTCAACAATGGATGATTTTGTCTTAACCTGAAAACCATGCACTCTATTAACTTCCTTACTAAAAAGTGAATAACTTTTTAATGCTCACATCTATCTGAATTCTGCAAAAACAAAAAAAATTAGAAGTACAGACTATCTTCACTCTTGCCCCAGATATGTAGTAGTAGTAGTTGTGGGGAGACCGAAGTCTAGCAAGTAGGCCACCATAGGCCCTTTTTGCCACCCCATGCCATCCTCTCAACCGCCTTCATTATCGTCCGCTTCGATGGGCTCTTCTCCCTGCTTAAACCTTCCTGATTTTCTAATGAAGATCAGAATTTCGGCCCAGGATAGGGAGTTCAACTCTTCCATTCGAAGCGTAGGTGCTCCAAAGGTTCTATACCTCAGTCGCTGGTACGCTTCGCATTCTCCCAAGTAGTGAAAGGACGTTTCCTCGTCCCTCCCACATCTTGGGCAGATGGGATCTTCCTCTACTCCTATCAGTGTTAGGTGTCTCTTTAGTTTACAGTGGCCTGTCAAGATCCCTATCAAAAGATTTGTGGTTCTTCGGCTCCTTCCCATTAGCCAGACCGATTTCTTTGAATCAAATCCTGCCATGTGGTACTTTGCCTGACGACAGCCCCTGCATCCTTTCCACTTTTCCTCGCTAGTCTTGTAGGCCCACCCGGTTAGGGCTGCTGAGACCTGCTGCCTTGTTATACCCAAAAAAGGTTCCGGTCCAAAACAAGTTTCCCCGGCTCCGAGTTTGGCTAGTTCGTTCGCCTTCTCGTTGCCTTGGACCCCCGTGTGTCCCGGGACCCAGATGAGCTCGACGTCCTTTTCCCTTGCCAATTCGGCTAAAACATCTCCACATTCCTGGACAAGATCTGATCTTATCCTGGCCGAGAAGATTGCTTTTAGTGCGGCTTGGCTGTCGGAGCAAATATAAATTTTTTGCGCTGGGGATATCCTAACCTCGTTCCTTGTTGCCACCGATAGGATGGCATAAACTTCTGCTTGGAATACCGTGGTGAATCTTCCTAAAGCATAGCTTTCTTGCACCTCCCGGCCTTCCATATAAATTCCTGCTCCAGAGGATTGCCTTTCCGCCACTCGAGAACCATCCGTGTAGCATATCAAGGCATTCGACTGGAGCTTAACCCTTTTTTCCTCCCACTGTTCCCTTGTTGGGATAGTGAGAGAAAATCCTTTTTCTAACCTTAGCCGGTCCTCTGCTTCGGTTACCCTGTAGGCTGATAGAGGTATTTCTCTAGCAGCCATGTCGGCGATCCTAGCATGGCCCGTGCGAACTCCCTGGTCATTCCATAGTCCCGTATCCCGCATTCTGAGGTGGGTAGCCATGGCCTCTCTCTTTATCCAAGTGTCGAGGCCCGGGAGTCCCAATATTACCTCCAGTGCAGCTGTTGGGGTTGTCCTCATTGCCCCTGTAATTCAGAGACAGGCTAGTCGTTGGACCTTTGCCAATCTTACGGAAATACTGGGGCGCTCTACACTAGGCCGCCAGACCACTGAGCCGTACTTAACTCTTGGCCTTACTACCAATGTGTAGAGCCAGTGCAGAATCTTGGGGTTTATCCCCCAGTTCTTGCCTATAACTCTGCGCAACTGCCATAAGGTCGTTGTCGACTTCTTCACCGTCCTGTCGACATGCGACCTCCAACTTAATTTGCTGTCGAGGATTACCCCCAGGCACTTGACCTCTTGCACTAATGCAAGTGGTCTTCCGTACATAATGGGTATCCTCAGATCCTGAAGTTTTCGTCTTTTTGTGAAGAGAATGATCTCAGTCTTTAGTGAGTTTACCGACAGACCTTTCTCTTCACACCATCTTTCAATAATCCTGCAAGCTACCTGCATTCTATCGCAAACGACGTTTAGGAACCTGCCAGTAACAAGTACCAGTCCATTGTCTGCGTATGCTTGTGCATAGAAGCCCTCTTCCGTTAGGCACCCGAGTAGACCGTCCATTATAAGACACCACAGGTGAGGTGAGAGGCAACTGCATTGCGGGCAACCAGATGTACTTGCATGTCAGAGATACAGTTCATATAGCTTGGTTTCACACTTACCCCAAATTAAGGTAAGTGTAAAAGTCGATGTCGAAAAAAAATTGGTATCAAATATATCTTATTTTTGCAAAACAAATGCTGTTCCATCCCTACCATATACTTCGAAGAGAGTCATTCTTCGATATGCTCACGCCAAAAAACACTATAAGAATCATTTGCCTGAAATATGCAATCGTAAAGTTGAACTCGCAAAAACGCGTTCACACTTGCCCCAGTCTACCCTATTCAGAAAATATAACCTTAAACTGAAAACAACCTAACCTAACACAAAAAGTGTCAATTTCCATGAGGGAGTTTAGTTGCAACAGAGGTTCTGCCAACAAAATTACTAGATTGTCATAGCCTCACCTGACCCAAAAAGATCGTGAACGGGTTATAAATAGTAGATTATGCAATGAGGGAGAGAAATGCGTTATTTTGCTGAGGTGTAATTGCACTTGAGCAAAATAGCATTCTCCCCGAGTTGCATACACTATCTCTTTCACGTTGCAGGAAGATTTAAAACCTGTATGTTTTAATAGTAATTTATTATACAAGACGATAAAGTTAAATTTTATCCACGAGTGAATCGTTTAACGTCGAGACGCAGTCGAGACGTTAATTATTCAAGAGTGGATAGAAATAACTTTATCGTCGTGTATAATACAATATTTTTTTCTATAGCAAGAACTTTAACAGTTTCAAAAGAAAATAATGACAGTTAATCACATTTCAAAATGTCAGTAGCTAGATTGGGTTGCTATGATAATACGAAGCTGTCATATTTAATTTAAACAAAAGTTAGAAAATTAAATTACTTTATCTATCCTTGATGTTAAAGTGCTACTTTATCTACCCTTGCTGTTAAAGTAAAACTTGACCTTTTGTTTTCAGTTGATAAAAGCACACTTTAACATGTGCTATAGAAAAAACGTCATTTATGACATTTTAGTTACAATTATTTGATAAAGCACCAGCCTCTACACCGCAAAGTAAATGAGGTTACAGATTATACATACATACATATTTTCAAATTAGTAGCCTATGGTAAATTTTAAAGTTGGTGGCACTGTAAGTCACTATGACAAGAGCTCACAATTATGTCAAATTCGAGGTTAGCAGGTTAGGTTTTGCGTCAGTTTGTGTCAAAACTGACGCAAAACCTAACCTGATAACCTCGAATTTGACATAATTGTTGTGTCAGTCATAATAAAAACTGCCTAGGGAAATTTTTGTCTTATTTAGTCTCTAGGGAGTAAATGTTTTACTTCTGTCACCATTTTTGATGCTATAGAAACCGACTTCTACTCCCGGTCGTGGAAAAATGTCATTTATGGGTTGTTTATTGTACGGCCTGCTGCTTTGTGCGACAAACAATTCAGCAGGCCGTGGTTTATTGTTTTGTCACCTGTCAAATTATGCAAGGTGTTTTTTAAAATTTTAATAAAGAATAAGATTTAAAACTAACGATTTATAAAGATGAAGGAAAAATATAAATCTGTATAATGTATCACTCCGGATTATCATTAGGTAATTATTATTAGGTAATGATCATTTTAGTGTAAAATATCCTAACAGACCAGTCCCTAAAGTGTCTACTATATCAAGAACAGTTAGAAAATTTGCAACTACAGGCTATGTGGCACTACATGAAAAAAACATCCACTTAGAACACTAACACATGCACTTCCCCAATTAAACGTGTTGCAAGCCGTTTCAAAATACAAATATCTCTACTAAAGGGATTGCCAATCAAGTAATTATTAGTTTTATTACTAATATCGATTATTATAACAAAATCATACAATACATAATAAATTAAATTAACTTCCTGTATTGTTCCGCAGTCAGTTTTTTATCCTAGAGAACATTTTTCCAAATTACTCGAAATTACATCAGGCAGATTGATTGAATTTTGCACTATTGCTTCTGAACTGAAAATGCAGTTATTTATACCACTTCCATTTAGCCTATTTACATTATTTTATTTTTTAAATTAAACAATAAATTATTTTGACAGGTCATCGGTGATTCGAATACTTCATGAACACAAATACAAAAGCTTCTTCACAATCATTTTGAAAATAAAACAGTGTTTTGTGAAACAGAAATGAACAGAATATTTAATGCAAACATTCTATTGAATCACATGCTGTTCTCTGATGAATGCACGTTTCGTTTATTTGACCCCGTAAATTCTCAAAACATCAGATAGGTGTCTTCTTAATCCAATTTTCCTTAAATATTATCCACTGTTTCCCGTATCCTGGGTATTGGTCAACTTAGAATTTGCATGCACTTCAAGAATCACATACACAGTATCGACAATCGGTAAATACTTGTTGTGGTATTATGAACGGCAAGGTTATAGGACCAATATTTATAGATGGTACTCCAAATAGTGCCAAATACTTGCATCTATTATAAGTGCAGCAACCTCAAGCAATGCTAGATGCTAATATTAATATCGAGATGCTTGACATCATAATGCAGCAGGATGGAGCTCCCCATCATTGTACCAGGGAGGTAGTTAATTATCTTAACGTCACATTTCCTTTGTGGATTGGAAGACGGGGCATAATCAATTGGCCTCCCAGGTCTCCCTATCTCCCTCCAAATAACTTTTTTTCTATGGGGCTGTTTGTTTATACGGCAGAGCCAGCTGAAAACATCGATACATTAAACGAGAGATTTATTAATGAATGTCGAACAATACCTGTTAGGGCCTCATACTAACTTCACTTTAATATTACAAACTGGTATTCATAGTCAAATAGTGACCGATGAGTGACTAAAATTTTCCTAATAAGTGAGTGACAGACAAGTGAGATATAAGCTAGGGTAGCGGTAGCCTAAAGTTCCACTCAGAGCATAAATTGAGGTTACATTGTTAAGTAAATGTTCTGTGCATTGTACCTGTTTAGTTTTTACCTATAATGGATAATTTTTGGGAATTCTTTGATTATGCTCGTGACGATGCTTTTTTACAAATACCATAGTAATGCTTGTCGTAAAAAATAATTAAAGCAAGATTTTTATATGAACCCGTTTTTTGTAGATTTATCTTAAGGGATAACAATAATCCTTTAGAAAGATACACAGATACAGAACTGGTAGAACGAGTGCGGTTTTGTAGCCAAACAATCACTCAGATTATTTTACCAATTGTGTATCCATAGATTGAAAATGGAAACAATCGTGGAGTCCCAATCCCACCTATTTTAAAATTATATGTAGCTTTGAGATTTTTTGCAACAGTAGCTATCAGGTATATCCTAAATGTGTCAGAGTTTTATAAGTAATACTATACGGTTTATTATTTTCAGAGCATATGTGGTGATATTTTATCTGTCAGTCAGTCATCCGTCTGTAGAATAATTAACGAAGTCAGCGAACAGTTGGCAAGGAATTTGGGACGACATATTACATTTCCTCATAATGTTGAAGATTTCCATGCAATCAAACAAAGTTTCTTTGAAATTGGTGGATTTCCTGGGGTAATAGGATGCGTTGACGGAACCCATATTGAAGTAAAGAACCCTGGTGGGCTAAATGCAGAAGTATATCGCAACAGGAAGGGGTGGATGTCTTTAAATGGTCAAGCGGTTGCTGGACCGTGCTGCAAAATATTGGATATAGTGATACGTTGGCTAGGTTCTGCACATGACAGCAGGATATTTAATAGCAGCTCAGTACCTATGAGATTAGAACGTGGTGATTTACCTGGTATTGTGCTGAGCGCGATAGTGCATATGCACAAAACAGGCACGTTTACACACCTCTGCTAAATCCGGCAACTAGAGCTGAGCATCGATACAACAGTGCTCATATAAAAACACGCAATGTTGTGGAACGTACCTTTGGGATTTGGAAAAGCAGGTTCCGCTGCTTAGTGCATGCCTCGCAATATAATTTGCGAACTACAACAAGAATAATTGCTGCAACAGCAATATCCATAATATTCCAATCAAACAATGAGAAAATTTGGTCGACAAGCAGTATCTGCCAAACAATATAGTTGACAACCCACCTGTGCCCATTCAGATGCAGGGCAACATAATTCGTGAGGCTTTTATTCAGAACCATTTTGCAAATGAGTAGTATTAAAATTGTTAATATAATCTATGTATGTAATTTGTTTTTAATTGCATGAATTTCATTAGAATGCATTTTCTAATTTAAAAAATTAAAATATAACTAACTTCAGCTTTTTTGTCAAAACAATATTTAGAAATGTACATTTATTTATTTTTTAATTCTTTCTCTAACATTTCTATTTTCAATTTTTTTTGCTTTAATTGTTCCCAAGCAATAGCAAGCTTTATTTGTGGCGAAGAGTGTGCAATTCTTCGTCCTGCCTTAGAAGTGCATCCCTTCTTTCCAGCTTCCTTTCAATTGCGGTACCCCTTGATGTATAAGTTATACTTCTTGACGTTCTTCGGGGCGTTGGGTTTTGCGGGACCTTTGGGATTTTTTCCACCTCTCCGATTTGTTACAGAATGGATAATAAACGTCGCAAAGTAGGGGCAAACTACAAAAGATATTCTGAAGATGTTTTGGAGAAGGCACTGGTTGACATTCGACAGAAGAAACTATCGTTACGAGAAGTATCACGAAAATATAAAATCTGTCTAGGAACTTTGAGTCACAAAATTAATTAAAAGTACTCATCAAAAGTGGGACACCCTTATATATTTTCGGATCAGGAAGAAAATACCTTTGTCAGTCACATTTTAAAGGTATCAGAATGGGCCTTTCCGTTTCTGGTTAACGATATTCGGAATTTCGTTCAAACGTATTTGACAAAATCTGGAAGGAAGGTGGATATGTTTCCGAAAAATATGCCTTCACAAAAATTGACTAGTTAAAGCATTTATTAAACGGTATTCAGATCAGTTGACTATGCGAATGAGTCAAAATATTAAATGTGCACGGGCTTCAGTTTCTGCTCAAACTATTTACAACCTTCAACAATCTCTGCAGGATCTCCCTGCAACAAATATATTGTTGTGATACACTAAGGGCCGGTTGCAGAAAGCAATGTTAAGTCTGGTGTTAGCTAACATCGCGTCAAAGTGAACAAAATCGCATCAAATTTTGTTTACTAATGTATTAGTTACCATAAGCAAATGAGATTTGATGCGATTTTGTTCACTTTGACGTCGCGTTAGCTAACACCAGACTTAACATTGCTTTCTGCAACCGGCCCTAAAGGTGGTTGAAAGATAAAAATATAAAAATAATAAATTTGGAAGATTACTACAATCAAATCTTGAAGTGTTTGGATAAAATTGGGTGTTAATTTTGAAATGAATAATGAAATTTAATTGAGACAATGAGTGAGGTCATTTGATAATGAAATAACATTTGAGTATACAAATTTGATGGTTGAGCTTAATTTTAATAAAGTTCAAGCCAAGGTTACAATTGACAAATGTATTTGTTAGAATGATAAGAATTAATAGCATGTAATAATAGGATATTTAAAATAAATAAGTGTGCAATAAGAATTGTATCTAACAGAAATGAACATTTTGTTTAATTAGTTACTGTAACGGTATAAGGGGTTACAGATTATGTATGTATGTAGTTACTGAAATAACTCATGAAAAATGTACATGTATTTTTGAAATAACGAATTTTGGAAAATAAAAAAAATGGGAAATTAATGCCTTAATTTGTATCATTGTCCGGTAAATGCAAATTAAAAGGGGTTGGCAACAAATCTGCATGGTGTGATGGACGAAAGTGTAAATTGGAACTAATACAGACATACAATCAGTGAAGAGATTGTACAAATACAGTGAATTGGAAAAAAATAATACAGAAGGTTACATTATTTGAAGAGATTTGGATTTATTGATACATACAAGATATTATTGGAGATTCTTACAAGCAACTGATTTGGATAATTTTTGTGGGTATTGCTGACATCGGACTATCTGCAGAATAAACAAGGTTAGATTTGCATCATCATAATACTGACACTTACCGGGAGTCGATTGGTGTGACGGTGACGTTTGTAAGGGAGCAGGACTGGATTATGGGAATAGTAGGAGTTATTGACAGGATAGATGCAGTTGGAGGGTTGACAGATCATCATAGTTGTCACAATTTGGGGAGTAAGCGGTAGGTGTTGCAGACTATCGACATTGGAGGCTGTAGTTGGTAGGATTCTAGCAGTGAAAGCTAGAGAAGTTCTAAGGTTTGTGTAAAGAATTTATAAAAGCATTTTGAATAACAATCAGAAAAAGAAAGTGTGAAAATAAACTTAATACAGTACTTACGTAGGTGAAATGTAAAGTATAAGTGTCAATACCTGGATTGATTAGGTGTAAAAGTCAAGTTGACATTAAATGTCATTTAGTAGTCAAAGATTTTAAGAATACAATTAAAAATGCAATTAACAGATCACTAGATTGGCGAACCTCCCTGATAAGAGTACTCGATTAAAATAATTATTCAAAATACATAATTGAATTAAAGGGCTAACAAAAAGGAAGCTATTATATAAATATTAGCTGTTTAATGTGGTGCTTGTTGTCACTACAATATATAATTACGATGAAACTAACTTATCAGATAATCCAGGAACTGAAAAAAGTGTATTTAGAAGAGGGGTGAAATACCCTGAGAGGGTGATGGACTCTACGAAAAGCTGTATATCCATTATGTTTTGCGGTTCAGCATCTGGCGACATGCTTCCAGCATATGTTGTGTACAAATCCGATCACCTATGATCAACATGGACAGAGGGAGGCCCACCAAAAACCAGATATAACCGTAGCAAGAGCGGCTGGTTTGACGCATATACTTTTGCAGATTGGTTTGAAAGTACATTTATTCCACATATAAGAAAATTACCTGCAGATAAATTAATTCTTAGAGATAATTTAGCTAGCCATTTCAGTGAAACTGTCTTAAGATTAGCCGAAGAAAAGAATATAAAATGTTGTTGCTTTCCACCCAATGCTACTCGCCTAATTCAGCATTGGACGTAGCATTTTTTTACGCTTTTAAAAAAATTTTGGGAGACAAATTTTACAAGAATATAAGCACCAAATGAAGAAACAATCCCAGTGCCTAACAAAAGATGCATTTCAAAATTATTACTTAAGCTTTATAAAAACTATATAAAACGTGTGACCTTAAATCAGAAAATTTTGTGTCTGGATTTGAGAAATGTGGCTTTTATCCATTTTAATCCTGTTAAAGTGTTAGAAAGACTCCCTGATTATAGTAAGAATCTGAAAGCAACGGATGTAGAGGCTAATGTGTCTTCTGCTGTAATTGACTCGTTAAGAGATCTCAGAGGATGTGATAAACAAAGGATATAAGAAAAAAGAAAAGATACAGGTAGAAGCAGGAAAATGTATTTCTGTTGAAGATTGGAATGGAAAAGCTGTAAATCAAGATGAGAATCAACATTATGAAGAGACATTACAAATGAAGGAAAAACTGATGAGAGTGATGACGAGTCGAAGAAGAAAATCGAGAAGAAAGTGATTACCACGACTATGAAATTACTCAACTGTAGACAAATACTATGTGATTGAATTTAGAGTAAAAACTATAAAAGACATTATGTTGGAAAAATGACAGAAGTATAGTAGATGCCAATAATGTGAATGTAGCATATTAAGGGCATCGAAAAAGATTCCATGTAAGTTTGTTTGGCCACAGGTGTCTGATAATGGCATTATACCTACAAGTGAACTTAAAATACCTTTGTCAGATCCACAACTTGACAGACGTAGTGGTCTTTTATTTATGCAACAAGAACTGAAATCTTTTCAAAAACCCACACAATAATTTTTTCTATGAAAATGTTTAGTTATTTAATGATCAGAGTATTTTTTTTTTAAATTTAGTTAGCAGTACACCTAAGTGTTTTTATGTTTATTTGTTGATTGTGTTTCCAAATAAAACATCAGAAAGTTATTGCGTTTTTTTAATAAACCGTATATTTGTATCTTTTTAACTAATATCTGGAGGGTCTGCAGGGGTTCAGAGCCTTAAAAAATAGAAAATGTGTCCAATGTTGTAGATACTGGTCAGCATCCTTAAAACTCTGTAGAAAAAGAGGAGTGTTCAAAGTTGTAGGTATGGTAAGCAACTTTGAACACTAGCTTTTAAAATTTTTTTGTACAAATATTTTATTTTGCATTTGTTTTATGTGTAAGGTACTCTATACAGTTGTCTCCCTATGACAGTAATTTGTTTTGTTATTTATGTGCAATAGTTTTTAAGTACTGGACAAAAATATTCAAAAACTGTTCAAAGTGTGGGGTTTTACGGTAGTTAAATACTCTCAAAGGTATTTAATTACCTTTGTTTCTCCAAGAAATATATTTCCAACTAGTAAATACCTTTTGTGTAATTTTAAACGTCCAATACGTCATCATTTGAGTATATTTAAATACTTTGAGAATATTTAAATACTCTCAAAGTATTTAAATACTCTAAAACTATTTCAATAGTCTAAACGTATTTAAATACTTCCAAAATTGTATTTTAATACTAAATACTTGTAAAGTATTTGCACATACAAATACAGCCCATTAAAGAGTATTTAAATACCTAGTAATTAAATACTACAAAGTATTTAAATAAAAAAAAAGTATTTACAAATACAAATACTGCCAGCTCTGTTGGGGGGAGGGTTGATACATGGTTAAAATCCCGCGCCCAAATCATAGCCAGCTTCATCAGTTTCCGCTAACGCGTCAGCGGGTGTGGATCAAGCTGCCATGGCCAAATATAGCTAGTTACTCGCGAGACCGCTAGGATATGTTGTCGCCGGCAATTCCTTGCAATGTACCTTGCAGTTATATAACGTGCGCTGGAAGTTTGCCAACGAAAAGTGTTTTGATCAACTCATCGTTATTTTTACTAGGTAAGCTAGGTCATTTTATAGTTGTTATGTATTGTACATCATACATATCAGATAAAACAAGAAAGAGCTTACAGAATAGTTATTCGCGACCTACATCACTCAATCCCCCTCCAAGACATCAAGGATGAACTACATAGACTAGTCCTGTAAGGAGCTTAATAAACATCCGACATAGAGTAAGCAAAGATCCACTGCCAATGGTTTTTGTTGACCTCGAGCCCCAGCCAAACAATACAGAAATCTATAAAGTGGAATTTATACAAAATACAAAAGTCAGAATAGAAGCACCTCGTATCAAGAACAACATAATACAGTGTTCACGTTGCCAAGCCTATGGCCACTCTAAGGCCTACTGAGCTAAGTCCTACAACTGCGTCAGATGTGGAGGACCCCACGACAGTAAAACCTGCAAAAAAGACAGGAATACCCCCGCCACATGTGCCCTTTGCAATGGCGACCATCCCGCTAATTAGATATGATGTTCTGTATATAGAGTCAAATATCAGTCAACTCAATATGTACCTATAAGGCGGCTGTATTACTACATACCAGCCTTGTCAATTTTTTGTCATTTTTTTGTGTTTATATATTTTTTTAGTTTTGTTGCTTTTTATATTTTTTGTTGTGTTTTTGTTTTTATAGCTCACAGAACAATAATAAGAATATAGAGAACACCCTAATAAGGTACCTACTTACAAAGATCTAAAAGGTGGATAAATTTACAATATTTACGTAATATGCGATGTTAGTTGCATATTTTACAATATTTAGTTACGAATATATGTATATATAATATATAATATATAATATATAAATGAAATTTTTATTGATTAGTTTGGTAATTTTGAGCAATACCTCGTATGTACTCGATGACATTTCGGTTTTTGTAATCTCTTATTTAGAAATTGTGCAACATTGCGACGACTTTTTTGTAGATGGGATGGGTTTCAACTAATATATGTTATACTAGCAAAGAGATATGGAGGGGCACATCCTGTTTTTTATGCGCTTTTGCCAAATAATCAAGAGAAACGCATGATAATTTATTTGAAACAATGAAAACGCTAGCACCAACATTAAATCCATGATCAATTACATCAGATTTTGAAATGGCTGCTTTTAAAAGCCTGCAAAATAACTTTCCGCAAACTGAAATTCGAGGATGTGTTTTTCACCTACCGAAAAACTTGAAAAAACAATTGAACAAAGCACATTTAATTACCCGTTATATCAACGACGCAGACTTTGCATTACATGCCAGAATGATCATTGGTTTGGCATTTGTCCCAATGCAAGATATGCAAAACGCATTAAATGAGTTGTCTGATATTTTGCCTGCCATGTTTCCACATGAGATGTGGAATATGTATAACAGAGTGCTGGATTTACAAGATCGTAACAACAATCATGCTGAAGCAGCCCATCGACGTTTACAATGGAGCTTGGTGTAGATCATCCTACAATATGGAGATTGATTGATGGTTTACGGAAAGTCCAAGCGAATCGAGATATTTATTACGAACAGCTTGTTGCAGGACATGCTCCCCCCCCAAAAACTTCAAAGATATAGGGATGCCGACGATCGCATCCTGAGAATCGTAAGAGATTACGAAAACCGGAATGTCATCGAGTACATACGAGGTATTGCTCAAAATTACCAAATTAATCAATAAAACTTTCATTTAGATATGATATACATATATTCGTAACTAAATATTGTAAAATATGCAACTAACATCGCATATTACGTAAATATTGTAAATTTATCCACCTTTTAGATCTTTGTAAGTAGGTTCCTTATTAGGGTGCAAACTACAAAAACACAAAAAAATTATAAAAAACAAAAAAAAACTAAAAAAAATATAAACACAAAAAAATTACCAAAACAAATTGGCAAGGCTGGTATTTTGTAATACAGCCGCTTTATAGGTACATTTTGAGTTGATTGATATTTGACTTAGTTGATTTATCATGTGCTGAAAGCGTTCTGTATTGACACATCCAGCTGTTCCGGCGGCCACTTGTCTGGCGGCCAGTTATCCCGGCGGCCACTTGTCCCGGCGACCACTTGTCCCCGGCCAGTTGTCCTAGACCGTAATATACAACCGTATGCTTGCTATTTCTCACTTCCCCACTCAATGGAAATTCGCTTTAATAATCATGATCGCGAAACCTGGGAAAGCTCCGCAGGAAGCCGCCTCTTATCGGCCGATAAGCCTATTACCCTTGCTATCCAAAATCTTTGAACGTTTGCTGCTATACAAAATCAAAGAAACAACCCTCCAGAGGAGCTAATTCCCACTCACCAGTTCGGCTTCCGCGAAGGACATTCAACCATCCAGCAATGTCACAGAATAGTCAACTACATTAAAGAAACATTCGAAGAGAAAAAAATGTGTGACTCTGTATTTTTGAATATCCAACAAGCTTTCGACAAGGCATTGCGAGTTGTTATATAAAATCAAAAGAAAGCTTTCCCACCAAACTGTCCTCCTCTTAAAATCCTATCTAACTCAAAGACACTTCACGTCCAGTACGAGGGTACACTATCAAACTACCATACTATCAGCTCCGGTGTTCTGCAGGGAGGTGTCCTCGGTCCTTTCCTCTATCTTCTTTATACTGAAGACATTCCAACCACAGATAATACCTTAATTGCTACCCTAAAAAGCTCCAATCACACCTAAATCTCTTGCAAAACTGGCTCGATCAGTGGCGGATCAAAGTAAACAGCAATAAATCAACTCAAATCACTTTTACTACCAAACACTCTACTTGCCCTCAAGTCACCATTGACAATCAGCCCATCCCAATAAAAACTGAAGTGAAATACTTAGGACTTCACCTTGACCAGAGGCTAACTTGGAAAGCTCATACAAAAGCTAAAAGACAGCAACTCAATCTAAAGAGAAAAAGTTTGAATTGGCTAATTGGACGTAAATCCCAACTGACTATAGAAAGCAAGCTGTGCTATACAAAGTCATCTTAACACCTGTATGGTCCATCGAACACCAAAGTCTTGCAGTCCTTCCAATCGAAGACACTGCGTATTCTAACCAATGCACCTTGGTACGTTAGCAACCAAACCCTCCATCACGACCTCAAAATTCCATTCATCACTGAAATCGTTAGGAGCTATGCCGCCAAAAGTAGAAAGCCCACGTTAAGTCATACCAACCAACTCATTGCCAACCTCTACTCCCGTTAGCCAGTGGCTAGAATATTGAATAGACAATGGCCAGAAAACCTCATTGAGTGAATCCTGGAAACCCATCAGTGGATGGTGCCCTACTCGTGTCAAATAACTTCCATGTCATATCATTTACTTATTACTCGATTAAGAGTAGATTGTAAATTGGAAAAAATGTATTAAGGGCGTAATCAATAGATTATAGCACGAGGGAATGTTTAAAGCTCGACGCGAAGCGGAGAACTTTAAATTTCCCGAGGGCTATAATCGTGATTACGCACGTGGTACATACAACGTTTTATTTTATTTTAGTTCGCAAAATAAGAAAAATTAAAGGATTCAGTATTTTGGGCAAAAGCTAGTACGCTATGGTTGTGCTGGCGCTGTGAAATTTTGGTGTGCTACAGTTTCTATGGAGATTGTTGGTGTTGCTATAGTGTTTGTTTACAAACAATTCAAGTTTTTAAATCAAAATGGAAAAAGTCGAGCACGTCAATTTCCCAGACTATTCCAAGGAAATTGTGCACGCATTTGAAGCCGCCCACAGCAAATTGATTCCGGCAAAGTCAAAAGACTTGTACGAAAAGGAGTACGAGAAGTTTTGTGAGTGGCGTGCACCAAACATGTCAGCAGCTACGATGAAAAGCTAGTTATGGCGTACCTATCTCAAATGGTAAGGAAATGTACAATAACACCTACTGTATTCATTAAGAATTTTCGTTTTGTTTAGTCACAGGTGTATCTACTCTAAGCTGAAGAAGATGGTTAAGATTAAGGAAGGCGTTGATATTTCGAGGTTTCTGTTGCTTACCGAGTTTATGAAGAGTAATTATGTGGGGTGATGAAGCTAAGAAATCATGGATATTGCAACGAGATCATATTCAGGAATTCATGTTAAAGGCAACAGATCTTACGTATTTGTTGGTTAAGGTGCGACAGTTCTGACGAATTGCTTAATTTTTGTATTATATATTGCTGTTTGTAGGTTGTCACAGTTTTCGGTATGTTTGGAGCGTGCCGACGCGAGGAGCTGCATGATTTACGTGTTCAGGGTGTGACCATTGAGGGATCGGTCCTGTTAGTGAAGATACGTCGGACTAAAACCTACACGCCGAGACAGTTTACGATTGTTCCAAACGTTGATTACCTTGTTTTGTACTACAAATATATTGGTTTGCGTCCTAAACATTACAAAGTCAGTAGCCTGTTTTTGTCATATCACGGTGGCAAATGTAGTTCCCAGCCGGTGGGGAAGAACACCTTAGGAAAAATGCCGAGGATGATTGCTGAATTCCTACAACTACCAGATGCAAATAAGTTCACAGGGCATTGCTTCCGCAGGAGTGCTGCAACTATATTGGCTGAGAGCGGCGGTGATACGAGGACTTTAAAGCAATTTGGTGGATGGCGATCGGATAAGGTAGCAGAGTCTTATGTAGAGAATTCCCTGCAGAACAAGATCAAGATCGCGCCCAGAACATATTTGGTGAAGCGTTGATAAACATACATCACCCAAATGACGGACGCGTTAGCTTGGGAGTTGGTTCATGTGGCGTTACGATTTCTAATGCAAGTAATTGCACATTCACTTTCAACCAAATGTAATTTTTGATTGTTGTTCTAATAATATACTGTTCTAAAAACCTATTGTTTAAATAATTAAATGCAAACTCACAATTGTTAATTCATTGAATTTATGCAGTTTGACGTTCCTACATAAATCACAATTTGTTTTGTTTGAATAGGTGACATTATTGCTGCTTAGCAGCTTTATCGGCCCTAGGGCTATAATAGTTATTAAGGTACCAAGGGCATTATGAGTAAAATAAGAGCCCAAGATTGTTAGTGTACTAACCGAGGGCCTTTGGCCCGAGGTGTGTACAACAATCGCGGGCTCTTAGCTCATAATGCCCATAGTGCCTTCAAGGTTTTATGTCCTACCAATTTTCTTACCTAATTCATATTCATATTCAATTCATATAATACTATGATATGGTATTTAAGATTGATCTAGTTAGCTGATCTAAGTTAGATTTGTGACATTAGCTGCGCTGTCATTAATTTTCATTGTGGCAGTGGTGCATAATAAAGTTGTATCCATGGAAACAAATACTGTTAATTTTTTCATAATAACCCTAGTGTTCTTATGAAGAAAATAATTGCCCTGGAGCGTTATTTTGTATCTAAGATACCTTAAAATAGAGTCATTAATTTCAATTAATGTACTGGTAGGACATAATAGTAGATTATGCAATGAGGGAGAGAAATGCGTTATTTTGCTGAGGTACAATTTCTGACTCAAGGGCGAAGCCCGAGAGTCAGAAATTGCACCGAAGCAAAATGGCATTCTCTCTGAGTTGCATATACTATTTTTTTCACGTTGCAGGAAGATTTAAAAAGAAAACCCGTTTTTTTAGACGTCATTTATTGACATTTTAGTTACAATTATTTTAAAATTAGTAGCCTATGGTAAATTTTAAGTTGGTGGCACTGTAAGTCATTATGACAAGAGCTCACAATTATGTCAAATTCGAGGTTATCAGGTTAGGTTTTTGCGTCAGTTTTGACACAAACTGACCTCGAATTTGACATAATTGTTGTGCCAGTCATAATAAACTCCCTAGGGAAATTTTTGTCTTATTTAGTCTCTAGGGAGTAATGTTTTACTTCTGTCACAATTTTGATGCTATAGAAACTGACTTCTACTCCCGGTCGTGGAAAAAAGCCATTTTACGCCAGCTATTGAGGGCCAGTAAACAAGATTATAGTTCCAAATAAAATAAACTAAATAACGTTATGCAATTTTCAAATGATAAAATAGACTGTAGAAATAGTATAGTTTTTACTTCATTTGGCAGATGCATGTGACTTTGAGGTTATGTTATAATTTTTTATCAAAATATTTATTTTGAAATGGCACTTACGGGAGGAATGATACGTTTTTGAAAAGGAGCGTTGATACGTGTATCAAACCTTCCATAATATATTTTACGAATTATGCGCCTGTATCAAAGCTCCCATAATATTATACAGTGAATTTATTTTAATGGTTAACATAGCAGTTTCGTTTCTATGTCAGCATGTGATCATACAGGTCACTTCCATAGTTACCAGTGAAATCAATAGATTAGAGCGTTTATTTTACGAGTTAACACACGAATTTGAATTAGGTACTTGCTAATAAGAAACTTTAATTTTGTTACCGGAATGTAAGTATGCAACTAAAAGTAGATACGTAGGAACAACTTGTGTGTTGTGTCTTTTCTTCAGTGGTATACATTAGGATAACTTTTAATTGTCTTTTTGACAAGTAATAATTCCTATGTTAACTCATAAAATACACGCTCTAATCTATTGGTCTCATTTGTAACTATGGCAATGACCTATATGATTAAATGGTGGCATAGAAATTAAACGCTTATGTTAACTATTAAAATAAATTCCCTGTATTTGAATTTCTCTCTAGAACATTTTTTTTTGTTTATTTGCAGAAAATGCCTTTAAAGTGGAAGAAAACATCAAACAGGGTGCCTGTGTCGCCTGATACGATGACAAAAGCAGTGGAGGAAGTTGTTCATAATAAACTGTCCATTACGAACCACGGTAAAAAATATAATATCGACAAAATGACATATAGTACAGAAATGCTGGTGAAAATATTCAGTTTTCAGCAAAATTTTTAAAAGATCACAAATACTCACAAACGATCAAGAAAAAGCCTTAGCTGAATACTGCGTGCAAAATTAATTATGGATTAACTTCTAAACAAACTTGCCAATTGGCGTATATGTTCACAAAATAATATCAACATGACCGCTGGAAAGCCAATGAATGAGCGTCGTATGAATGACTGAAGGGTATTTTTCACGGAACTCTAAATTATCACTGAGAAGTCCAGAGGTGACAAGCTTGAGTCGATCCACGGCATTTAACAAGCACACAGTCGACAATGTTTTTTCTTTGGTACGTCAGATATTGAAAAGAATGAAATATTCGCCAGAATCAATCTACAATTGAGACGAATCGGGTGTACAAACGGCGCATAAACCAGGAAAAATATTTTCAAAAAAAGGCCAGAAGCAAGTTGCTCAAGTCACCACGGCAGAGCGGGGACCAACAGTGACAGTGTGCGGCGCTGTTAATGCTGCTGGAAATTCCCCCTTTCCTCATTTTCCCAAGGACAAATGTTCAAGATTATATGACAGTGGGGGCTCCTCCAGGGTGGGTTGCAGCAGCACATAAAAGCGGGTGGATGCTGAAGTAAAGTTTGGAAATATAATGAACATTTTATAAACTTTGCCCAAAAGCTCTACTGATAATAAGGTCTTGTTAATATTAGACAACCATCTAAGCTACATATCTCCCACTGTTTTGGATAAGGCAAAATCGAATGGAATTACAGTTTTTACACGGCCGCACCTCACACAAGCCATATGTTATAGCCTCTAGATGTATCGGTATTCGGCCAATTTAAGAGTTATTTTAACCAGGAATCAGATAATTTCATGGTTTTCAATTCACCAATTACACTAAAAAATATAGCAAATCTTGTTGGTAAGGTCCATCGCAGAGCATTTACACCAATAAACATTATAAAAGTTTTTGAGAAAACGGGCATTTATCCTTTTAATCCAAATATATTTGAGGAGTCTGATTTTTTGTGCTCATATGTAATAGATAGACCGAATCCAGATACTACTGGAGTTTCCGAAAATGCAGAAATTCATTTGGAAATCAGCCGAGATTAGAAGCTTCCAATAGATCATTATTTGACGAAAGTCAACCGGGTTCATCTAGTATTTCCATGCTGAAAACCCAGAAAAACAACACTGCACAAAACCTGAAGCTGTCAAGAATGCATATAAAAGTCTAGAAAAGTTGCGTCCATTCCCAAAAAGCTGGAGCAAGAAAGAAAATAAGAAAGCCAGTAAAAAGATCTTTACAGATACCCCAAATATGACTGAAATAAAGGAAGATTTTGAAAAACGCCAGCAAAGAGGAAAGGAAGAAGGAAAGGGAAAGAAACGCGTTAAGAAAAACGTTTTTGCTACAAAATTGAAGAAACCAAACAAGAAGATAAAAATAGTTGACCTATCAGATTCAGAGGACGATATTCTGTCAAAAGTTTCTTCAAAATCCTCTGAGTTTA
Organism: Agriotes lineatus; assembly: GCA_940337035.1. NCBI lineage: Eukaryota > Metazoa > Arthropoda > Insecta > Coleoptera > Elateridae > Agriotes > Agriotes lineatus. The sequence goes on from CALNHX010001083.1 coordinate 236,525, forward strand.
CAGATGTAGAAGATCAGATTTGCAACGACTTGGATGAAGTAAACTTTGCGAAGGGATTATTGGGAATTGGAGATTTTGTCCTCGTAAAATTCGCAACCAAAAAAACTGTCAAGCACTATGTGGCCCAAATATTACTAGAAGATAATCAAAATGGGTTCAATGACTATTATGTTCGCTATTTGAGGCGAAATTTACCGGGATTCCATTTTGTTTTCCCAACAGTTGATGATGAAGCATTTGTCTCAAAAGCAGATTGCACAAAACTACCACCACCTTCCTCCGTGGGAGGAACTGCACGTGTATTTAAGACATAAGTTTCCCATTAAATTTGATAAATATTTAAATGTAAACTGAAATAAATGTTACTATTTGATACTACCAATATACATTCTATACCTACACCTACATTTGGTTATTATACCTATGCTTTAGAACATTAGTATTACAATGTGCTCTTATCTTTTTTATTTTGTACGCAAATACATGTAAAATAATAGCGTATCAACCCTCCCATATAAAAGTATCAACCCTCCCATAGTAAAGGAGGCTTGATACAAATACAGACTTTTACTTTTTAATTAATTAAAAATAAAAGTCTTAATTTCACAAATTTGTTGCTTATACAATTAATAGTCTAATAATCATTGATGAGTTTAATCATAAAATCAAACTAATAAATACTTTTACATTTTGAGCTATAATTTTTTTTTCAAAACATGTATCAACCCTCCTAAGGTTCCCTAAGAACAGACGATGTATCTTTTTTGGGATTTTTTACGACACTACTAAACGAGGGATATGATATGACCCGGAGCAATTTAAGGATTTATCGATATTCGAAACCGAAGGTAGTTTTCCGTTGTTCAATCTTTCGCGCTAATTTTTATCGATATCGGTTAACCTCAAATTTAGCAAGTTATTTACCATTTTGAATTCATCATTTAGTTTATACAAAAGTTCTAACTCACGGTTTTGTTGTTCAAGTTTCTTTTTATTTGCATCCTCTTCACCTTCGGTGTTTATGATAGCACTTCCCAAAAATTGACGTGAACCACCTTGTGAACAGGATTTGCATACCCAGGTGGTTTTGCTCACACTGACAATTTTTGCTATTATATCGAAACATTTCGAATGAATTCCTAAACCACAAGTTATACACTTCACGACCGAACGCATTCCGCTGTTACAAAACTCGCACTTTGTATTAGGTTGAGTTTTATTTTGGGACTCGTTTTCTTCATTGTCTACATCAGACGCCATCTTGCCGATACACAAAACTAATTTGCGGTTTGATGATAAAACTGCACGGGCTGAGAGGCGAGAACTAGAGAGATAGCCTCTGATAAGCCTGGTAGTTATACAGGGTGAGTCAATAGTGAGGGATCGGAACTCTGCTTTTCAACCGTTCAAGATAAGAAAAAAATGTAAACGCCTCCCCACATAGTTTTTTGCTCTGCATCACTCAAAAATATTTTCTGTTGTACAGGATGAGCCATAACTAAGGTACGTATGTTAACTTTTTTTTTCAAATGGAACACCCTATATTTTATCACATATTCTTATTGGCGTTTGAAATAGGTTTATGGCAGTATAAAATGTTTGACGTTTTGGTGCAACGTTGCCATTTTAAAAATTATTTATTAAAAATGTCTTCGAATACATGTGTTTTCTTAAAAAAATCCCAGGAGCTTAGTTTTGAAGTTATAACGTTAAAATTTTGGATCCATAAGGAGAAAGGCCAGTTCTATCCACCTGGTACAATAAGGTTTGGCTTTACTGTACAGGAGGGTCACAAATTAATTTTAAATTTCGCGTACTTCGGAAGGTCATAACTTCATTTTTTCAAATGGCACCCCCTGTATTTTTTTACACAATTGGATCCGTCTGTGATCTGGCTACATTTTTTATTAAGTATAACCTATACTGAAAATGCATAGTTTCAGAGATATTGGACATTTTTCGTTGCTCTGACTGCTAAAAGATGCCAACTTCAAGTAAAACAGAGTGCTATGGAAAAAAGTGACATTTCTAGTTCTTCTCTTATTATTGCAGCGCAATAACAATTCAAGGTTCTCACGAGAATAAAACAAAATAAAAGAAATAATAATTTTAATACATAATAATAATAATGTGGAACAAACATTTTCACAACATGGCCAGTGGGTACATACACCTAACACCTAACCTAACTAACTCAAATGATATGTTCAATATGGCGACCGTGTTCTTGTCTACAAACTTGCATTCTCTTAGCAAACGAACTGCCAACATTTCGCAACATTTGTTGATTTATTGTTTGAAAAGCATTAAGTATTCGATCTTTCATATTCTCGATTGTTGTTGGAGCTTCTGTGTACACAATTACCTTCACGAACCCCCATAGAAAAAAGTCGACCTTGGTGAGATCAGGGGATTTTGCTGGCCAATTCACTGGACCTCCCCTCCCTATCCATCTGTCTTGAAATTCGGCATTCAAATATGCCTTGACAATATGGCTGTAGTGGGGTGGGGCTCCATCCTGCTGAAACCACATCTTCTGGACAATCGCAATTGGCAAGTCGTCTATAAAATCTTGAAATTCATTTGTTAAAAATTGCAAATAGTGCTCAGCGTTTATATTTCCATCAAAGAAATATGGTCCAAGAACATAATCTCCGACGACGGTCTAGGACGTTTAGGCGCGATTCTTTAGGCGCGCATCTTTAGGCACGCACTTTTAGGCGCGAGCGCTTTAGACGCGGACGCTATTTGGCGCCTGGACGTTTAGCCGCCGCCACTTTAGGCGCGGTGACAGTTAGGCGCCACATGAAAGAAATTCACATTATCCTTGATTTCAAAATTTTTTGTTGGGTAATTATTACAGTAATTAATGTTGAAGAAAAATTAAAACCTTCATAAACAATATGTATTTGGCGCCTTTACAAGCCGTCTTCAGTGTTAAAGTTTTACAAATTTACATATTTAATTTACATTGTATCGATTATGAAAAATGAGTTATTTATATTTTGCATATGGGTAGTTTAAAGTGGTGGAATTATACACACCATATAATTTCACTACGTTAAACTATCCATATACAAAAAGTAAATAACTAATTGTTCATAATCGATAAAATGTAAATTCAATATGTAAATTTGTACAACTTTACACTGAACACTGAACACACTGAAGAAGGCTCGTAAAAAGCTGAATATATATTGTTTATAAAGGTTTGAATTTTTCTTCAACATTAATGACTGCAATAATTAAGTAACAAAAACAAGTTCTTTCATGTGGCGCTTAACTGTCACCGCGCCTAAAGTTGCGGCGCCTAAACGTCCAGGCGCCTAATAGCGTCCGCGTCTAAAAGCTTCGCGCCTAAAAGCTCGCGCCTAAGAATGCGCGCCTAAACGTCCCTTTCCGCTCCGACGATACCACCCCACACATTCAATGACCACCTATGTTGATGATCCACTGGTCTAATGAAATGCGGGTTATTGTTGTCATAATAGTGGAAGTTGTGGCGATTGACAAATCTATTTTTGTGGAATGTCGCTTCGTCGGTGAATAAAATCAAAAGCAAATGCTAGACGATTGTCAAAATCGTCTTGATTAAGCTCTTGTACAGGTTGTATGTGGTATGGATGAAATTTCGCTTTTCTAATTATTCTAGATACAGACGTTTGACTGAACTCTAACTCACGGCTTATTTTCCTAGTGCTAATATGTGGGTTCTCCACAATAGTAGCCAACACCAACAATTCCTTCTCCTCGTTGGAAATGTTTCTTCTTCGTTCAGTTTTTTCAAATTCTACGTGCCCAGTTCTCTCGAATCTTTCTCTTAGTTTTTCAAAATCAACTCGCCTCGGATGCCGCCTTTCGGGATATCTCTGCGCGTAAATTCTTGCCGCAAGGAGAGCATTTCTCTCGCCTTCCCCCAAACAATAAATCATGTCGATTTGCTCTTGTAATCTTAAATCCATTTAGAGAAATTGAAACATGCCCTAACAGTGACAATAGTAAAACTAAAAATGACACCTGCTGACATAGCACTCTAAGTAGAATGTCACTTTTTTTCCATAGCACTCTGTTTTACATGGAGTTGGCATCTTTTAGCAGTCAGAGCAACGAAAAATGTCCAATATCTCTGAAACTATGCATTTTCAGTATAGGTTATACTTAATAAAAAATGTAGCCAGATCACAGACGGATCCAATTGTGTAAAAAAATACAGGGGGTGCCATTTGAAAAAATGAAGTTATGACCTTTCGAAGTACGCGAAATTTAAAATTAATTTGTGACCCTCCTGTACAGTAGAGCCAAACCTTATTGTACCAGGTGGATAGAACTGGCCTTTCTCCTTATGGATCCAAAATTTTAACGTTATAACTTCAAAACTAAGCTCCTGGGATTTTTTAAAGAAAACACATGTATTCGAAGAAATTTTTAATAAATAATTTTTAAAATGGCAACGTTGAACCAAAACGTCAAACATTTTATACTGCCATAAACCTATTTCAAACTCCAATAAGAATATGTGATAAAATATAGGGTGTTCCATTTGAAAAAAAAAGTTAACATACGTACCTTAGTTATGGCTCATCCTGTACAACAGAAAATATTTTTGAGTGATGCAGAGCGAAAAACTATGTGGGGAGGCGTTTACATTTTTTTCTTATCTTGAACGGTTGAAAAGCAGAGTTTCGATCCCTCACTATTGACTCACCCTGTATAACCATTGACGAGCAGGTACTGGAATTTAGATGCCGCTGTCGTTTCAGGATGTACATCCCGAGTAAGCCAGCAAAATATACGATAATAATCATGATTAATTGCGATGTAGGGACAAAATGAATGGATAATGCTGAACCTTATCTTGGAAAACATAAAAACACTAACGGTTTGCCTTTGGGCGAATATTATGTGAAAAGTTTTACTAAAAGTGTCTATGGAAGTAATAGCAAAATCATCATGGACAACTGGTTTACTTCGGTAAGTCGAGCGGGCCAGCCCTTAAACGCATCTTACAACTTAACAATTGTTGGCACTTTGCGACACAACAAACGCATAATGCCTCCTGAATTAATTAATTAACCTGAAAAACAGGGAGGTGGGAAACTCCATATTTTGTTTCGGTAAGGAAAAGATCATAGTCTCATACAAAAACTAAAAATAACAAAAGTGTTCTTGTTCTGTCTACAATCCATGAAGGCTCAGTTATTTGCCAGAACACTAAAAAGCCTGAAATGACATGCACCATAATAAAACCAATTGCGGGGTAGATGCATTCGATCAGATGTGTGGAAGTAAGATATTGTTCGAGAAAGACTCGGAGATGGCCAATATGTATGTTTTACGCATGCTCCACATGGCCTGTATAAATTCTTGGATTATTCATAATCACAATTAACAAAGAAATTTAAAAAAAAGATAATTTATGAACCAACTTCACGAGCAACCTATAAGGCCATGGTTAGAGCAGCGTTTTAGAGTGCCAACTACAACGCTCGATCAAACTTCTGATTAGTTACATAATCGAAATTCCTTTACAGGAAAACCAAGAAGAACCTTCCACGCCAAAGTGCACTACTTGCTATATGTGCCCATCAAAAAAAAAGAAGAATGACGTCATTTTATTGTAACCACCGCCGTCATGCATTTTGCGCTGAACACCGTAAAAGATAGCGCCATGACCCCACGACAAACCTAACAAAAAATGTATAGAATTACCACCGTTCTCATCAATGACGGTGCGCTTTGCTGCCAATGCATTGAGCAATTCGGTCAGTGTGGGTATTTTAATTTATGTGGTGTTCAATTCGATGTCACTGGAATCTGCATGAACACCAGAGTTTATCAGTGTTTTTGACACTTTGTTTGATATTATTCTTCCTTTTCAAGTGCCATATTCATTTCAAAGGTTGGCGATCATCAAGGCAATTTGAATTGAGGCCGCTGATCTGAAAGTTTCTTGTTGGTGCAGTTATAGCAATCTCTGAGATTCTTTACTTTTAGCCTTCTTCCTGTACCTCTTTTTCTCATAATCTCTCCCTCTATAATGAGTCGTAGTATGTGATATTTTTCTCGCCTCATGATGTGTCCCAGGTACTGAATCTTCATCTTTTTAATATAGTTAGCATAACCTCTTTTGCTTTCTTCATCCGTGCTAAGACCGTGATGTTTGTTATTCTTTCCACCCATGATATTCTCAAGATGTGTTGGTCTATGCATAATTCGAAACTGTCAATACTCTTAATGTCAATTTTTTAATTCCATAATAAGGGTACTGGCAGTATATACCCAAGACTGCATCGAAAATTTAGCAACATTTCGATGCACTCTTAGATCTGCAATAACTAACCAATTGCTGGTACCATCTGATTCTAGTAACTGCCAATTATATGCTGCACAGTGCACAGTTTATGTTGAAACAAAAAGAAATAATAAAAAATAACTTATCTCCTACTATAAAAATATTTTAAACAGAAGTTAAAGAAACAGAAAATTCATGAAAAGGTAATTCAGAAAACTATGTAATTGGTTAGCTCTACCACTGCCTTATAAAACATATCAAAATGCAGAAAGTTATGCCGAACCCCGTACTATACATATTATACTTAAGTTATATGATAATGCAGTAGCAAGTGATTTATGTAGACAAATCAATGTTGGAGTGAGAACAAAATTAGCCAACATTATCGCAAATAATATTGAGACAGTTGGTATGTGCACATGCTGTGAAAACTTAGTTATTGACAAATATATTAATGTTTTAATTCAATGGGCCATATGAATAAAAGGGAGCATATGCTTATACTTGCAAAATTCAAAGTAAATGCTTTAAGGGGTATGAATAAAATTGTAAGTAAATGCTTTTGCTTATAAGTATGAAGCAAATGCTCATGATATAAAAGGATTGGCTTCAAACGTATGAATAAAGCCAACCATTTGCTTACAAGTGCGAGTATTTACTTGTGGAAAAGTGATGCTGCTATTCAGTAGCATCAGAGCTGTCACTATTAGAGGTTCCGCGCGTTTCTTTTACACGGTTGTTTGTTTGGTTGAAAGTAAAAATGGCTGAAATGATAAATCTACGAAATGTAAAGTACTACAAGCAACGGCGTGCACCGAGAACGAGTGATTTTAAAAGTATGTTCCGGTTTGAAGAGGAAAATGTGGAATGGTTAGCTCAGAACTTTTTAGGCGAGAGTGTAGAACGCCGTGGTGGTGCATTATCAGCTGTGCACAGAATGAAAGTCTGTTTAAGATATTTGGCAAATCCAGGTTTTCAAAGCGGAATTGGCGAAGAGCTAGGCATTGAGCAGTCGACTGTTTCTCGCACTGTGCGAATGGTGGTAAAAAAAAATAATTCTACAGGCTAATCGTTGGATTCAGTTTCCTAAAAGTCACCATGCCATAATGGAAGCTAAAGAACTGTGGGCAAGTCAGTTTAGATTTCCGACTGCTATTGGAGCACTAGACTGTTCACATGTGAAAATAGAGAAACCGAAATTACACGGGGACGAATACATAAACCGCAAAGGAGAAGCAACTTTGAACGTACAAGCTACGTGCAATGGAAAGTACATAATCACCAGCGTGGATGTGAGCTGGCCTGGTTCGGTACATGACAGCCGAATCTGGAAAAATTCCGAAGTGAGAGAAGTAATGCGACGTACAGAGAACGCCGTTCTCATTGCTGATCAGGGATATGGAATTGAACCTTGGCTTATGACTCCTTATCAAGAACCTGTCGACACAGACGTAAAGAAGGCTTATAACAAACTGTTGTCAAAGGAAAGGGTAATAATCGAGCAGTGTTTTGGACAGCTGAAACGGCGCTTTCCTATACTGAAATATTGTTGTCGCGTGAAATTGGCTAATGTTCCAGACATAACTGTAGCTTGTATCATTTTACACAACATTGCTAAGGCCTTGCAGGATCCAGATTTTGAAGGTAATGATGAAGATGAAGACGGTGATCTTGTTAATGGGAATGAGGAAGAGAATGACAACTTACGTGTCCGCGGTCAGGAAGTGCGTGAAGCTTTAGCCAATATAATTCACAATTATAACGCACAGTAATTAGTGATCTATGTGTGTGTAATAAATGTTTATTAATTGTAAACTTAAAGTAAATGAGAATACAATGTAGAGTAATATAATTTCAAACTATTTCCAACAACTTTTCCTTTAGAAATAATACTAATCTGTCACTTCAAATAAAAAAATAGCCTATGTCAGGTTTAAAAAAAAACTACATTGTATATTGTGCGAAAATGTTTATTTTGAAAAGGAAGCCAACTTAATTCTAAATCCGGCCCTGCTCAAAACCCAACAATCACAGGTTCGCATATGTCTTTCCCCCTTCGTCTAGTATTTGCACGGCATCCCTTTGTAATTTCCTTTCATAATACTCTGTTTGGACTCGGGTAGTCTGTAGCTGTTCTAGCAAAACTAACCGTTGTAGCTCTACGTTGGACAGTTTTTCAGTTTCCCCTGTTTCGCCTGGTAGTGCAGTTGTTACTCGCTGTCGACGTAGAGGCAGTGGCAAAGGAGTAGCAACCGTCGCTATTTTTTCACATTGATCCAAACTGGAACAGGGTGCAGTGACTGTGTCTCCAAACGATGTACTTGGAGATGACGTGCCATATGATTTGGCTCCTGCCATGAAAAAAATTGATAAATTAGACATTTCGTATTTGGGAAACTATCATTTTTTTTTAATTCGAAATTGTATTTTTTATCTACACCCTAACATATTTCATTTTTGTTCTTACCTGCTATTTTCGCCACAGTTGGATTTGAGTCTCCCTCCATTGCCTCGTATAAAGTTTTTTTCCCATGGGAGAAGTTTAATAGGCTTATTACCGGTTTTTTTTACATCGGTCTTCTTCTTTAAACGTGTCTTCATGTTATTGATTTTTTTCATTAGTTGTCCTGTAGTTATTAACTGCCCCATAACACTTTCATATAATTCTAATTTTTTTTTTTATCGCGTCTTCTTTCTTTTTCTTAGATGCGGGCGTCTGTGACTTACTAAGGATCTCTGGATGTTTGCTGACTTGATTTGCTATAAAGTCTAGCACCTGCACTTTACTATCACTTTCACATGTAACATCATCTTCGGATGACGACATTTTGAACACTTGATAACCGTATGTGCGCAGCAGGTCGCTGCAACTGCGTAAACTGCAGGTCTAAACACGCACAATTTTGTTATTCAGAAGCGTGAAACAAATGAGTACCTACAAACCTCCCATATTTTAGATATGAGCTTTTACTCGTTTTTATGAAGCATTTGCTTGCAAGTATAAGGTAATCATTATTCATATTGAATGAAGCAATTGCTTTTACTCCTAACTTCTGCTCTAAGCATTTGCTTTTCCTTCTGCCTTATGCTTATAAGCATTTACTTTATTTTTATTCATATGGCCCAATGTTGACTACAAAAACAAAACGATAACGTTACCAAATGTAAAACCAAAAATAACAAAGCAAAAAAAAAAATATTGCATGAATAAATTAGTATGAAAACATATGCACCCTAGTTTTATTTCCTGATTTTGTTCTATTCCTAATTCGTAAGTATTAAGGTAAGTATTGTTATTAAATGCATTCATATTTAGGTACTTCTTAAACTTTGGCCTCCGATCAAATAATACACAAGAAGAAATACATACAAAGGTACAATTACAGACGGTTTAGTAAGTGGGTAAATCCAACCATGGAACCAATTTGACACTGGATTGCAAGAAAATGAATAAAAAATGTAAAAAGGAACATGCACCTAGAGATACTACATAAAAAACCGTTATCGAACTACCGATGCAAATGCAGCTCTAAAATAAACGGTGGAGAGCAAACCAATATGTAACAAAATATTTATTACTACTTAAAAGGTTGCACAGAGCCTAATGTGCCACACCGTTCGAGATTCAGAAAATAAAATGCAAAATCGAGAACTAATTGGTTTCAATACCAAGTCCAAGTAGAAGGGAAAACAGTAATACTGTGCCAAAACGCATTTTGAGCATTGACTGGAATGAAGAGGTCCAGACTAAGACGCAACATTCAAACATCATCCACAACAGTCAAGGCTCTTAGAGGAATCCATGACTCACGTCTAAGCGTATAAGTATTAATTTTCTCAACAAAGTTAGGGTCTTTTTTGAACGACCTCCAGCTCGTGAATCGCATTATTCGCGAGCAGAAACTAAATTCTAAAAGTATCTGAATTCACGTTTATCTGTAGCTCAGCTGCATCGAAAGTTCGTAGATCAAAATACAAATATAATTATCTACGAAATGTTCCGAAGAAATTTAAAGAGGAATATAACGCTGGATTCGGCATTCCACGAAAGGATATTTGCAAGCCTTACGCAACATTAAAGGTGTCTTTAGAACAAGCTGAACTGGACAAACATGAAATGAAAATTAAAAAACCTAAACACCAAACAAGAACTTCATTTCAGAAAAGCAGAAGTTTTTCAAGGCAACATGTGTTAAATATGAAGATATTTGCTTCGCTAATTATTTTAGAGCAATCTTGTAGGCTACATAAGTTTTTGTAGAGACAGAAATTCTGCTGGCGATACCCAAAATTAGACTGATATTTTTTAACCTTCCTGGACCCGCGCGCGGACTGACGCTCCGCAGCTATTTTCAAATTAAATTAGCGGAGGGGATGTCTTTGTTTGGATATGCTCCTCCCGTATAGGTGCTTGACTGTAACCACTTTAATGTTAGTAGGTGGCAATTGCTTGCAAAGTGCTGTTGTTTGTGTTATAGAGCGACTTGCGGACTGGGAGTCCGCAGCGTGTACTGGTGCGCTTGAATTTCCGGTGTCACATATCATTGGTATTACAAGTAAGTGATAAAATTTCTAACTTTTTTGTTTATTTAAGGTGCTTTTTTTATTGTACAGAATGTACTCGTATGAGACAGAACAGGAACGATTACAAAAGTTGATGGAAGAATGTTTAACAGAAGATCAACCTGACCAAACTGTTGTGCAGTATGATGATCAATCAGATGAAGACGAAAAGGAGCACTTGGAAATAGATGATCACAGTAGCGATAGTGAGCAGGATGTTTCAGAGGAAGAATATGAAAAAGTTTCTCAAGGCCCTTATTTTCTAGGAAAAGATGATACGTCAAAATGGGACAAACATGTTCCTAGAAAAAAATGTGAGAACAAGATCAGAAAATACTATCAAGCATTTACCGGAACCGAAGCAAATAACAAAAAATCACAGATCTATTTTAGAAATCTGGCAACATTTTATTGATATGGATATGATTCGTAGAGTTGTGGAATATACTAATCAACATGCTAAACTTACAAACATTAGTGAAATTCAAGCCCTTATTGGAATACTGTATTTAGCTGGAATACTAAAATCAGGTCGCTTGAATACTAATGAGTTATGGAATACTAAAGGAACTGGGGTAGAGTTCTTTCGTTTGACGATGGGAAAAAACAGGTTCGCGTTTCTTCTACAACATTTACGGTTCGATGATTTGGAGAACCGATTGGAAAGAAAATAAACTGATAAACTTGCACCCATTAGAGATCTTTTTGACACATTTGTTCATCAATGCATAACTGCCTACACACCTTTCGAAAACGTTACGGTAGACGAGAAGTTGGAAGCATTTAGAGGCAGGTGTAGTTTTCGGCAGTATATGCCAAATAAGCCAAATAAGTACGGCATCAAAAGATTTGCGCTTGCAGATTCGAAAACATTTTATACCATGAACTTGGGAAGAACCTGATGGACCTAATGCAATAGATAATTCCACAATGGCCACCGTTCAAAGAATGTGCAAATATATAAAAGGGACACATAGAAACGTTACGTGAGATAATTGGTTCACTAGTATTAACCTGGTCAAGAATCTTTTTCACGTGTACAAACACATTTTTGGGAACTATAAAAAAAAATAAACGAGAGTTGCCTTTAGAATTTTCTCGCCCTGTTCGTTCCGTTTTTTTGGGTTTCAAAAAGATATGACTTACACCATGATGATAACGTACATCGCGACACTGGAAAACCAGAAACAAATTTAGACTACAACGCCACGAAAGGTGCCGTTGATACAGTGGATAAATTGTGCGCAGCATATAATTGTGCTCGAAATACCAGAAGATGTCCCATGGTTGTCCTTTATGCATTGTTAAATGTTGCTGGAATTGATTCCATGGTCTTGTATTTTTCAAATAATACAGACATCAAAATACTCAGAAGAATGTATCTTCGTAACTTATCATTTTTTCTTATTGAAAGCCACCTTAGAACCAGAGCGCAAATACAAAACCTACCAAGAACTATGAAGGACAGAATAAGGGAAATCACTGGAGAAGAATTGCCAGTACCAACTCAGGAAAATGTGGTTACTGTTAGGGGGCGTTGTGGGTACAGTGACCGCAAGAAAATCCGACCTACAAAAATGTTCTGCAAGAAGTGTGCAAAATTTATGTGTGGAGAACATGCTCTACACATTTGTCCTGAATGCTATGCAACAAACATTGATTCTCATTAATTTTTTTATATTACTGTTATAGGTACACTGCCCTAGAGGTATTATGGAAACGTATTGTTAAACGTGTTATTAAATATATCTTTCAAAATATATGTTATTTTTATTATTGGTTATATTTTTCAGTTAAAAACTCATTGCGCGGACCACTAGTCCGCAGAGAGTGCTCGTGTTTCAAAATTGAGCGCAGGTCCTGGAAGGTTAATGACTACTTTTCTAGCACATTTCAGTGGTTATTTGTTTCAATAATTTCAAGACACTACTGATTTTGAGAAAGTGGTCATTTTAATTTCTTAACTTTTTCGGTTTTCTAAAATGACAAATTATGGTATGAAAAGATGCAGAATGTCTTTCTCTACAAGAAACTTCTGTACATTATTGCTTAAAGTAATTAGGAAAGCACATATGTTTAGATACAAAAATTACCAGTGAAAACCCTATGGTGCGTAAAGCACTTCTACACCCTGTATATATACCTACACACATATATGAGGCGTCTAGAATTAAAACCGGACATGTCACATTTTTAGAGAAACTGAGTTATCTGCTGCGTATGGATCAGAATTTAGAGTACTTTAAGCCTGTCTACAATTTAACTTGCAAAACCGACCTAATCATATATATTTTAGATGGCTAAGTTGAGGCTTGGTAACAAAAACGGACATGTCCTTAACTGAGTTGGGATCAAACTCGGGCATGTCCGTATTAGCCAATAGCGAAGCAATGTAGAAGTGGCGTGACTGGCACTATACGCAGTATTCAATGTGTTGTTGACTTAACAATATTGTTTTCATGAGGTGTGCTTTTTTGTAATTCATTCATTCATTCATAATCTATAGCCTCTTTTACCTTTCGGTGTCGAGGACCGTAATTACAAATTATATTTCAATCGTGATTTTTGTTTTACGACTTAAAATGAATAGTTCCTTTGTAGCTGAAGTTAATCCAAGCGCTGCGAGAAAGCAAAAAATCCAAAAAGGTCAGTGGAAAAGGGTTAAGGCTCAATCAGTGAGGTCAGTATGCAAGAAATTTTAGGAGTGTTCACACTGTTTTCTTACGAGTGTTATTTGTAACACTGCTAAATTATTACTAGTAAATTTTGTTATCGGGTTTTGTTTATTAATTGCAGACACAGTGAGAAAGAATCACACAAACTTGAACTTCCAAAATGCAAGCACGGCATAGGCGTTATGGAATGTCGAACGTTGGCTATGAACGATATTCAAGCGTTTCATGACAGATTTTATAGAACTGCCAACAAAATTAGGCAAGATCAATTTATGTCCAGATTTTGCGTAGTTCCTTTACCTAAACGCAAACGTCCAAGAGCAATTAATGTTATTACATTAAAACCTAAAGGAAAAACAGTAATTTATTTTATTTCAAAATAAAATTTGGAAGTAAGAGTTTGTCGAAAGACTTTTCTTAGCTTTCTTGGAATTGGAAAACACCGTTTAAATGGAGTAATCACTAACAGATGTGTTCTATCAGAAATGCGTGGAGGTGATAGAAAATAAAAAGTCTTTGAGAATAAGTTGGAAGCAGTGAAATCCTATATTAAAACCCTTAAAGCAAACGAATCACATTACTGTAGGGGTAAGTCGATTAGACAATACCTCCCCCCGGAATTAAATATAACAAAATTGTATAAAATGTACGATGCACAACAGGCTAATCCTGAATTAAAAGTCAAAATTAGTTATTTTCGTCACGTTTTTAATACATGTTTTAATATTGGGTTTGGAAGTCCTAAAACTGATATATGTTCTATATGTTTTTCACTAACAGAAAAAATTAAGTTAGCAAATGACTTGGATAAGAAGAGAGAACTTCAAACAATGAAAAAGGTTTACAAATTACGGGCTAAGGCATTGTTTGATAAAATAAAGGAAAAGAAGGAAGGTTTAATGATTTTCTCATACGACTGCCAAAAAGATTTAGTGCTCCCGAAAGTACCTGATCAAAAAGGTTATTATAGCCGCCAACTCTACTGCTACAATTTTGCCGTGGTAATAGGTTCGACAAAATCACCACTTCGGAAAGATAACGTTTTTATGTACTCTTGGTTAGAGCATGAACGACTTAAAGGGTCAAACGAAATTGCATCCGCAGTATACAATTGCTTACAAAACAATGAAAGAAAAATGGAAGGCATTAATACTGTTCGATTAATATTCGACGGATGTGCAGGACAAAATAAAAACTGCACTATATTAGAAATGGTTGCCAAATGGTGACAGGAAGCACCTCAATGTATTAAAGAAGTTGAAATTGTATTTCCAGTGACTGGCCATTCCTATATGCTGCCAGACTGTGTGCTCGGTATTAGAGAAAAAAAAATTGAGACATCAAGAATATCACAAATTTTTTGAAGAGCACGGTACCTTGCTTTTAGTTGGAAAAAATTGCACTGTTCAAGAGTGGAAGCAACAAGCCAGCACAAAAATCAAAGCACTTGCGTCTTTGCACTTCGAAATTTCACAGATTAAAAGACTACTACGTACCAAAAAAGGGGACATTTAAGTGAAAGGCGAACTACATTATCGATCAGCAACATCAAATGCATTGGGCATAACTAAACAGGGGAAATGAATTTCCGACATCAAGCCTAGTGAACTTCCCATAGGTGTACCAGTTAAAGCCCAAAAACTTCAAGATGTTGAAATGCTTTTAACGTTACATTAGAGAGGATTGGCGACTTCAGAAAGAATTCAAATTTTATTTGAACTTAGTTGCAAAGAACCCCCCTTCCCCCAATATTGAGAACCCCGAAGAAGATGATGACGATACGCCGCTGTACAGAAGTCGACCCTGTGTAACAGAAAAACGTAAATATTAGATCATAAGTTTTCTAACTCTGTCATTTAACAATATTTTTTATATTTTTTTACTCGTTTCAATAAGGTAAGTTGCAATTGTTACGTATTAATTACTTGCTTGCATAAACGCATTATTTGTCGACACATGTGAGAACGCTGATAATGAGTTTATCTTGTCTTACAGATGTCCCACGTAATTGTTATCACTAGTTTACTTGCATCGCAGACTTCGTGCTTAAAACATTGTACTTTTTTGCTTTGTAACCCGTAAGGTAATAAATTGAATAAAACGATTTTTTTATTATCTTTCGTCAATCAATAAACATCTCTGGCGCAGTCGTACGGATAGTAGAAAATTACCCCAAATTCGGGTAATTTTGTGTGTTAACACTTCGTCTACTATCGAACAAAATCCAACCCGGTTCCAAGTGAAGACTGGACATCGCTTCCAAGTGGACCAGCCCAGCCGAAGACAAGCATCGCCGAAGCTGAGCAGCACAACTCCGCAACGCAGAGGACAAGAATCGCCGAAGCCGAGCATCCAAACAGCAATATGAAAATTTGCCTGCTACTAATATTCCTCTGCTTTAGAATCTGCTACCCCGCAGAACCAGGATTCACGAACCTCAAAAACAATCCAGGTCTTTACTTCAACAGGCTTGGTACAGCACAAATAAAAAAGGACCAATGGACCCTCATTAAGACTATCGATTGTTCACCTTTATTAATCGAATATGAAAAACTAAAAGAAAATGTAAATTACCTCAAAAAACCATTAGAATCGGAAAATCATGGACCCATATATAAATTAGAAAGTCATTATTATCTGCTCGTTTTGGAAAGTCCATTAATAGAAATTCAAAAGAAAATTGAACATTTGTTTCCCAATCACGTTCGGAAAGTCAAAAGAGGAACAATAGACGGTTTAGGAAGCCTAATCAGCTTTATTACTGGCAACCTCGATGCTGAAGACGGAAAAAGAATAGATCAAGCCTTAAATTCCCCTTCAAAAGAATCAACATAAATTCGAAGAGATCACCATACGCCAAACGTCATTGATGACCCAAGCTATCGACAAGTACAATCAAACATTATTTAAATTAGAAACTAACCGGAAAATTCTTCAATTTCGACTTCTACAAATTGAATCAGCCATCAAAACTACAGCATTACGCGATATCGAAAATTATGCACTAATTAATCTCCATTCGGTACAACTTTAGTTGGCCACTTTATTGAATCTTCTGTTAGAAATTCTGGATACGCTTGAAGAAGCAATCACCTTCGCTAAATTAAATATTTTACACCCTTTTATCGTGGAACCTAAGGATCTACGAACTGAACTTGACTTCATCTCAAAACAACATATACTATACAGACTCCCATATGAACCTTCGATTGATCTTAATGCATACGATCAGTTAATCGACGTAAAGGCATATAGAAAAGGAACTAATTTAGTCTTCATACTCGAAATACCTCTGAGTGCTAATGACATTTACGACTACTATCAATCGATTCTCTTACCAATACCAAACAACAACACTTTCCACATGATAATTCCTTCAAAACCATACATCCTATTCAATAATAAATTCAGCGTAACAATTAATAATATGTGCACAAAAGTGAAACAAGGCCTCTATTTCTGTGATATTGATCAAGATTTAGAAAAAAACGAAAGATGTGCGGTTGACCTTCTTAAGTTTAAGGGAACAACATCAAAATAAAGTCATTTTACAAGAAATGATAATCTGGTCTATGGGGTCAAAACACT